>CAUYPO010005256.1:0-43519 GCA_963574435.1 Cheirogaleus major
GGCTCACGCCTGTAATCCTAGCTCTCTGGGAGGCCAAGGTGGGCGGATCGTTTGAGCTCAGGAGTTCGAAACCAGCCTGAGCAAGAGCGAGACCCCATCTCTACTAAAAAAATAGAAAGAAATTAATTGGCCAACTAAAATATAGACAAAATTAGCCGGGCATGGTGGCGCATGCCTGTAGTCCCAGCTACTCGGGAGGCTGAGGCAGAAGGATCACCTGAGCCCAGGAGTTTGAGGTTGCTGTGAGCGAGGCTGATGCCACGGCACTCTAGCCGGGGCAACAGAGTGAGACTCTGTCTCAAAAAAAATAAAAAAATGAATAAAAATAAATAAATAAAATAAATAATTAAGAACCCTTAGAGCCTTTGACCCAACAATTCCACATCTGGGAATCCATCCTACAGATGGATTCAAAGTACCATTACAAAGTACCATTTGTAAGGGCACAAGATTATAACAAAACACTGATTAAGTAAATTATGGAATATTAATACAGAATAGAATATTATAAAGCTGTGAAAGAAGAAAGCTGCTTTATACATGAATATAAAGTAACTTCTAAGATATATTTTAGGTGAAAAAAGTAAGCTGCAGGACATTATACTACCCCTTGAGTTGGAGAAAAATATGAAAAAGATGGTAAATGCATAGAACATCTCTGACAGGCACACAAAATTAGTAACAAATTAGTAACCCGTGCTAAGGTTCAAAGGAAAGGACAGCAACTTTCTACTGGAAGCCTATTTTGAACATGTTAAAAATTTAAAATATATACTTCTTACCCATGCAAAAAAACAAATGAGAATAAAATGAACCAAACCATTCAGTTACCTACATTGTCTATGCTGTATAATGAGACAGACAGGTGGCTGTGCTTTTTTTTTAAATATATTTCTATAATATACTGAGCTTATTTTCATAATAAAATATTTTAAAGGAGATGAGAATGTAAAGGAGGAAATTCCAGATAAGAATACAAGCAAAGATATAGAGAGTATATTTAAGCTATACTAGAAAAGGCTAAACAAAGCAGACCGTTTTATAACAATGAGACATACAACTGTGCCTTACATATAGAAAGTCTATGCTAATGCTTGCAGAATATATGAACAACTAAGTTGGGGGCATCTTTTGTTTTGTTTATTTTAGAAACAGGGTCTTGCTCTATCACTGAAGCCAAAGTACAGTGGTGTGACCATAGCTCACTGTAACTTCAAACTCCTGGGCTCAAGTGATCTTCTCACCTCAGCCTCCCAAGTAGCTAGTACTAGAGGTATGCACCACACCTGACTAATTAAAAAAAAAATTTTTTTTTTTTGTAGAAGGCTTGGCACAGTGGCTCACACCTGCAATCCCGAGACCCCATTTCTACAAAAAACTTAAAAAATTAGCTGAGCATGGTGGCACATGCCTATAGTCCCTGCTATTTGGGAGGCTGAGGCAGGGGGATCTCGTGAGCCCAGGAGTTTGAGGTTACAGGGAGCTATGGTTGCACCACTGCACTCCAGCCTGGGCAACAGAGCGTGAACTCGTTTCATAAAAAAAAAAAAAAAAATTGTAGAGACAGGGTCTTGCTATGTTGCCCAAGCTGATTTCAAACTCCTGGCCTCAAGCGATCCTCCTACCTTGGCCTCCCAAAGCACTGGGATTACAGGCATGAACCACTGTGCCTGGCCTCTCAGGGCATTTTTGATGCTAGACAAAGCAGTCCAAACTTTAATCCATAGGCCTTTGATATTAGAGCAGAAAATGATTAAAACATTAAGATTAAACAGATTAGAATGGGGCTATTCTAAAAATAAGAGTAGCCATTTTCTGGCTGACAGATGTGTTTTGTGCAGCTCAGCTAGTGTTTTAAAGGTCTGGAAGAGCCACAAAGTCCACAAACTCTGTATTCTCAAAAGCCAATAACAATCCATATGAGAAAAATGTGGTTTCCTTTAGACAGGCCAGGTGCTTTCCATGTGTTTTCCCACGTTGTTGTCTGCCCAGGCTTACTGCTCTCATATGACTAACCTTCTAGTCTCTACACATGGGGCTTTTGATTGCTAACAGGTACTCCAGTTAAACCATCTGACCTGATGCAGGTCACAGGGCCTGGACTAGAACAGCGGTGATAGATCTGAAAGGCATGGCAGTGGGACATAAGACGCAGGCTGCCTTGTGAGAGTGTAGAGATCCGGGAGCTGGACTGCCTGGGTTTGAGTCCTGGCTTTACCACTTACTGGGTCTGTGACCTGCCACTGTATGACTTAACCCGATTCATTTTTCTCCTTCTGTAAAATGGTGATTTAATAACAAGACTACCTACCTCATAGTTGTTAAGGGTTAAATGAGTAAATATGTGTAAAGCAATTAGCACAGTTCCTGCTATGGAATTAGTTTTTGTTAAATTTACTGCATGCCTACCATGAGCTCACGATTCAGACTTTACATTTGACAGGTACTTGCAAAGGACAGGAGAGGTGTCAAAGGTGACACTACAGTGGAGATTTAGAAGTTATCTACAAAAAGGTAATTGAAATCCTGACAACAGATGAATTCTTCAAGGGAGAATATTTAGATAAAGATTAAAAAGCTGATGACTAAGCCTCAAAATACCTCTCTCACTGGATGTGGAAAGGAGTCAGATAAAGCATGATTAGAAAAGAATAGTGTGCCACTTGAGAATAAGGACAAGAAGAAAATCATATCAAACTTGCAGCAACAATAATTCCATCATACACTAGTAATTTTTAGTTTTCAAAGCACTCGTGATCTCGCTGGATCCTAATAATGATCCCTAATAATGATCCCTAAGTAGAGGAATTATCTCTGTTTTACTAATAAAGGTTTAAAGATTAAATTATTGCCTAGGATCACATAGTAAGTTACAAAATAAGAAATCAAAACCACTTGTGTGTTATTTTCTCCTGTAGTAATTTTGTAAGAATTGGCATAAGTTAATCCTAACTTCATTGAATGGAACAAGTATTATGTCCCCTTCCACCTTTGAAAAATAAAAACCAAATGACAAAATGAAGGAATTTGCTAAATATTAACCAACAGATCAGAAACAAGCATACCTAGAGAAAAATATATACAAAAAACCTGACATTATTCCTTTTGCCCAAGTTAATAAGTACATTTATTTTTGCTGATTTTTAAAAAAATTCTTTGTCATTCTGCCCCCCCCCCAAATTTGAGCATTTATTATTAGCCAGTTACAGTTACAAAGTTAATGCAAAGGCTCTCTCACATCCTACTGTAGGCCATAAATATTTGCAATTATTGTATCAATTAAAAACAAAATAAAAGACTCACACTGTTCTCAAAGAGCTTTGGAGGGAAGAGACATTAGTAAATATGAAATTTTAACATAATGTGATAAGTGCTACAATGAGTAAGTATATGTTCAGGAGCAGCTGATCCAATCCTGGGGAGAGGCAGGTGTGGTGTCAGGAAGGACATGAAAGGAAGATGCATGGGAATTAGTCAAGTAACACAACTGCAGGGAACTGGGAAAGTGTGCCAGGCAGTGTATGTACAAACAGGGTTAAGAGTAATCAATAATGCTTATACCACAAGAATGTAACATCCATCCAATTTTAATTATGTTACCTTTTATTATTTTACAATTTATTTCCAAAAATGCTGTTACAGTTGCCTTAACTGCTCTATATGACCTGGAATAAAAGAACACTTAGAATTAGAACACACAAATGTCAAGCTGTAATACCTACTTGTACTGAACCATTACTGCCAAAAGGATGTAGTTTTTTTAAATAAGCAGATGTGTAGCAATGTAAAATAAAATACAAACTTAAAACGGTAAACTTTGCTTTAATGGCTATGGAAAAGAGGTGGTTTTTTCTTTCTTCAACACATCTGGTCCTGGCAGCAAGTTGTATTATGCATTTAGAGCAGTATGTGCCCTGAAAGCTTATATTTTCAGTTTGTGAGTGTCACTTGAATCGGAGACCAGACACATGAAACAATATCACCCTCAATACCCTCAATAACTCCCCCCCCCCCAGAAGGTTGCAGTGTTAGTGATGGTAATTTACAATTAGTTTTCTCCATTGACAATGGATGCTTTTAATTTTCTCTAAAAAAGAATTGATGAAAAAGCAAGGAAAACTTTCAGGGTCCAATTTTCACTTCATATTCTCCAAGTAGTAAAATGGCAGCTCTACACATTGATGAAAAAGGATTTTCCATTTCTTCCTATTAGTTTTTAGTCATACTAACATTAAAATGTATCTGGATATAGCTGAATTTCCAAAAAGAAAATTTTAGTTACCAAATATTTCAGAAATTTAATAAAGCTTTACATACATGTAATTAGCTCTTATCTACCAAAAAACCATATATATATGTGTGTAAATATATTTATTTAATCTTACCTTCACTGAAGTTCTTTTTTTCTGGCTGGACATGAGAAACAAGATTAAGTGACCAATGCTGGCTTTATTTCTTTATAAGCAATAATTTGGGTCTTTTTTCATTCAATACGACTGCAGCATTTTAATAATAAATCCATAAAAGGCAATATAAAGAAACACCTACTGAATAGGCTTTTGCCAAGCAATTCATGTTTTAAAGTTAGACTCTTCCAAAGTGGCACCATGGCATTATAGGCATTCAATTTTTCTTTCCTTTTTTCAAGTTTGTCAGTTCTTTACTACTGTTGTTTTTTTCTAGCAGAAGATAATGTGTACTCACAAAGTAAGGCCTAGAGACCATTGATAGTTGCTTGCAATACCATGGTGGAATTAACTCTCAGGAGTTGATATAAACCAAAGTGAATAGTAGCCAACTAGAACCACATTTGGTCACATTCAAATACTCTCCAAAATCACTTTGCTAATATATGTGTTCCCTTCTTCTCAACTGATTTTGTGTTAATCTTATTAAAATTATAACAAACAAGACTTCAAGGTTTTTGTAGAGCTGTATTTGTAGAGGACTACTATGTTCAAATGAATATATTTTAATTTGCAACATGTCATTAGTAATATCCTTTCTATAAACATGGTTGGCAAAATAAAAAAGGCACAAAAGAGAGGTAATGAGAAATGTTTTCAACTTTCAATGAAGATAACAAAGCATGTATCTTTCATGAAGAAAAGCAGAGAAAAATGTTCAGTAATTCATGCACAACTTGAGCTGTAAAAAACTCTTCAGATAGGTCCTGAGGCCTGAGAAGAAAACAAGTTTTCCTAATCACGTGCTTCATGTAAAATAAAATGTAAAGCTGCACATACATGTTTGGTTTTAACAGTGGACCCATGTTTTTTAAAAAGTGAGGCAATTAAACAAAGGAAAACAAAACCAAAATACCGTCATAAACAAAGCAATTCCACCTATAGCCTCTGTCCTTTTTATCACTCAGTGGGGATAAAATGTCCAATAAGATGTAAAATGCAGCATACGCAATCATGTAATCTAAAAACTTTTCATGATAACTTATTGCAAATTGCACTTGACAGTTCACCACAACAATGGAAAACTGGCCCCTTGTTGTTTCACACAGTCCTTGAACCCCAAATTGAAGTCACCAGTAGAACGATCTGGATAAAAAGTTTGCAGCTGTGCTCAGCCAGCTAGCTCCACCCTCTGGGTGTGAGCCCACACGGGACACCGCTTTGTCCTGCTCCTTTGTGGGACTCTCATCCTCAGGCAGGTAGTCAGGCAGCTCTGTGTTCTGTTCTACTTCCACAGGAGTATCTTGGAATGGGACCAACATCTGATATGGAGAACATATTAGGAGTTACTACAAAATCAACTTAATGTGATACATAGTATGTTGTAAGTTAAAGGTCAACTTTACTCCTCATTCTAATTACCACATTTACTCTCAGAGCCTCTATTCCTTTTAAAATTCTCCTGTTATGTGACGGTAGGCCCAATTGCTGAGCACTGCGTAAGCACAGAAAGGAAGGAGTAGAGTATAAACGGGAACTCAGAAGTTTATATGTTGAGGCCCTAGGAGTACATGAACCACCTCTGTCAATGTAAAAATGACTAAAGCAAGTGTCTGGCCACTGTGAGCCCCTGGAAGGCCACGAAACTTCCCATCTATGGGAACCAAAATGAGCTCAAGGCATACAGATTCATTTTCCCTATCACAAAGCTAGTGGAAAGAGTAGTAATAGGCAAGGATTTTCACCCCATTTACTTGCCGAGTGGTTACTTTGTTATTTTCTGTACTGGCAAGACTAATTAAGGTTAGGAAGAAAGTATTTAAAAATAAATGCAATAAAACAATGTATCCTTTACTTCCACATAAAATCTGCATGATATCTCCACTGATATAAAACTTTTATTCACAAGAGCAGACTCTGAAATCCACAAAAGATCTCGCTGTATTTCTAAAACAGTTAACTGTTAACCAAGAAACAACACATTCTTATATATTTGGCAACTCAATTGGTCTAGAAATACTGGCAATCTGCTAGCCATAAAAAATAATCAAGAGTCTGAATTAGGTATAGAGAAAACTAAATACATCTTTTACCTCTTCTCCACTTTCACTTTTCACGACTTGCTGAGCTTTCATAACCTTGGTTGATGCTATTGCTGATGCCAAAGCCTAGGCCAGGACAAAAAGGAACAATTTTGAATACTAACTTGTTTACCTGTAACCCCCCAAATATTGAGCCATTTAAAATACTAACCTCTGCTTTCAAATCTGAACGGATTCGCACCACACATCTTTGAACAGCCATTTGAAAAGTAAAGCTAATAACACCTTTAATTTTTAGCAAAGCCTCCTCGCACAGGTTTCTCCGAGACTGAAAAGTAAAAGCAAATTGTTATTAAAATAGGTAAAATAATAAAAGGGATTAAATCAACTAAAACCACACTGAACTTAATCAATATATTTTGGGGTAAAAGGGAGCAAATGTACCTATTTTAGTTCTACCACCTCTTATTTTAGGGCATGGAGTAGTGAGTGGGAGCTTAGTCAAGTTTATTAAATTTTACAAGATCAACAGCATAGTAATTCCTGTTACATTTTTTAAGCTTCAATACTAATATGTAGTTTTAATAATTTTTACCAGGAAGAAGTTAGCCAGTGTTAATTTACATCTTAAATCAAACAGAACAAAAGAATAATACAGAAAAAAAATGCCACATAGTAGAGGCTGCTCTAGCCCAAGGGTGGGAAAAACTATAGTGCATCAGCTGTTTCTGTAAATAAAGTTTTACTGGAACACAGCCACATTCATTTGCTTACATATTACCTGAGGCTAGTTTCATGCTAAGGCAAAGTTAGTACTGAAGACAAGAGACCACTGACAGCCAAAAATATTTACTCTCTGGCCCTATAAAGGAAAAAGCTCTAGGGATAAATTCTAATAGACTGAAGTTAGAATTAGTAAGCATTCAGTGTTTGAGTCACTATTCTTTAAAGCATTTGGTATTTATAAATATCACTGCATCCTTCATTTATGATGTTCTCAATGGTTACTACTGCATTCTCAGGGGTTATCAATATCCTCTTTTTGGTTCTCATTTTCCTCTGATATTGTTCACAGCACAACATAACATATACTCTTCAATGCTTCAATGCAGGATATGACACGACCCTGGTCTTCCACTTACCCCAACTGATTATTCCAGCTCTGTCATCATTAACATTACTAACTCCACTATGACTTCCTTTTCATTTGTCTATCACACATATCCATTTGGATATCAAGTGGTCATCTCAACACAAGATCCAAAGTGGAGATGGATTATAAAGTTCCTGCATTTACTCCTCATAGCTCCCTCTATCTCCAGCTCACACAACAAATCACTATCTCTAAATTTTCCTGGTCAATAAAGATAGCCAACCAAACACAGGTAGTATGTGCCTCCTCCACAGAGAGGAACAAGAATAGTAAGTAGATTCTCACATTTCAACCAGATCATCTAGGAAAGAATGCTATGATTCACCAGGGAAGTGACCAGAAGCACCAAATGTGGGTAAAGAGAGGGTTGAGGGCAACTTGCCTGGTCAGCTTTTAAGATCTTGGCTACAAGAGAACCCTTTGGCCTACACGGGTCTTAGGCCTAACATAAGGAGCTGCTTGGATACTGCACAGAGACATTGTTCTACAAAGGGAATTCACATGGAATCCCACAGGCATCCAAGCCTAGAGCAGCTTGAGCCAGGTGGTATTCTGAGAACCTAGATACACTACAGGCATGCCTGCAGCCACTGCACAGCTCGGAGGACGGACAGAAGAGCCCAGGCGCTCCAACACACCTTTGAGAAGGTTTCCACCACTCTGCTGTGGGCTACGTTTGAGACTGAGATGTGGCTGGGCATGATGGCTTACACCTGTAATCCTAGCACTCTGGGAGGCCAGGGCAGGAGGATCATTTGAAGTCACAAATTCAAGACCAGCCTGAGCAAGAGTGAGATCCTGTCTCTACTAAAAACAGAAAAAATTAGGTAGGCATAGTGGTTCACACCTATAGTCCCAGCTGCTGTGGAGACTAAGGCAGGAGGATCACTTGAGCCCAGGAGTTTGAGGTTGCTGTGAGCTAGGCTAATGTCACAGCACTCTAGCCCAGGTGACAGAGTTAGACTCTGTCTCCAAAAAAAAAAGACACTGAGAAATGACCGGAAAGCATTTTCCAGTTTCTCACCCATACTGCTGGGTGGGGCCCCAGCCTTTCTGGTGGCAGGTCCAAGGTGCCATTTAGTGGGTAAGACACTGAGTGGAGCCTTGTCCTCTAGCTGAGTTTGGGCTTGACCTGGCTGTAGCCTCTGCCTGGAGGGGCAAGGAAACTAGGTTTTCTAGCATGCATCTGGGGCAGTAACCACCATCCTGCAGCCCAAAGCTATGGGACTAAGCCTCTAGCAAACTGCATCCCTCACAGTTTCCTGCCAGTATAGACTGAGAAGGGCCCTGCCCTCTCTGGTCATTTTGGGAGTTTGAAGCCAAGCAGCGCCCCACCCTCAGGCTGAATTTGGGATGTAGCCCCACCCAGCTGAGGAGAGACAAGGGAGTCCAAACTCTCCTACACACACATAGGACAATTCCCACCATGCTGCTATGGGCTACAGTAAGACTCAGAAGTAAGAGGATGGCACTAGCCCCAGCATCTTGCCCACGCTGTTTGCTGAAAAGCAGCCCCACTCTTTTTGGTCACAGGTCCAAGGTGCCATTTAGGGAGTGGCTTGCTCTCTTCCCTCTAAAAAGCCACAGCAAATGTTTTTGTGTTCCCTAAGGACTAAGGATACCACCTACCCAGAGGGATGGCAGGGCTAGCAGTCCTCTCCCCAGGCTGCCTGTCCCTTCTGGGAGGAGCCTACTCTCCCTGGAGGAAAGTCCCTGGCACACCTCCCCTGCCAGTGCATTTCAGCCACAGCCCATAGCCAATCTGGTAGCCCTGCATACAGCTGGTTGAGCTGCCTTCACTACCTTTGCTGCAGCTGGGTCAGTGCAGAAGCTGGGAATCTGGGTGCTTTTATGGCCTTGAAGGACAGAGATGGCTGTAACTGCCAAGAAAGGGAGGTGTGAGGGGTGTGTGCATTTCACAGCTGCCTGCTCCTGCTAATCTCAAGAGGGGCCCACTGCCCTGTCACCGTGTCTGCAGGCTCACAGTGCATCCACCCTCTCCTGCCTGAGCATTCTTCCAGACTAGGAGGTAACCACACCCCTCACTATCACAGCCACCACCTGAACTCAGGGAGCCTTGAGGACAATCTTGCCAGCCCCAGGATTCAAGGACCATCCAGGGACCTGAGAACTGGGGATTACCTAACCTAGCCCACAACCACTGGCACCTAAACACTCTCCCAGTGGTCTGAGGTACAAGTAAACCAAATTGCCAGCAACACCACAGTGGGTACCCACCTACACAAGCAGAAAGACAGTGTACCTCTCTCTCTCTCCACACTGTGCAACAGAGTTCCTGGCAGAGGAGAATAGATGAACCACAAAGCTAGCTGCTTTGAGCTGAGTGAAGAGGTAGCATAAGAACTCTGGCAGTATGAAAAAAACAAAACAAAACAAAACAACAACAACAACAAAACAGGCTCTCTCGACATCCCCAAAGGATTACACAAACTCTCTAGCAATGGACTGCAACCAAGAGGAAATTTTTGAAATGTCAGATCTGGAATTCAAAATATGGATCAAAAGCAAGCTAATGGGATAGATGAGAAATTTAAAAACCAACACAAAGAAACCAAAAAAAAAAAAATTTCAGGACATAAATAAAACATTCACAAAGAGATAATTTAAAAAAATAACAGAACTTCTGGAGATGAAAGAGTCATTTAGGGAATGTCAAAATACAGTGGAAAGTCATAACAACAGACTAAATCAAGCAGAAGAAAGAATCTCAGAGCTTGAAGACAAGGCTTTCAAATTAACCCAGCTAGGCAAAATTAAAGAAAAAAGAATCAAGAGAAATTTTTAAAATCTCTGAGAAATATGAGATTGTGTGAAGTGCCCAAATATAAGAATTATAGGTATCCCTCAGAGAAATGAAGAAAAAACAGAAAGCATGGAAAATCTATTTGAGGGAATAATGGAGGAAAACTTCCCTGGTCTTGCTAGAGATTTAGACATCCACATACAAAAAAGGTTAATGAACTCCTGGGAGATTCAATGCAAAGAGGACATCACCAAGGTACATAGTCATCAGTCTGGCCAAAGTCGAAGTGAAGAATAAAATCCTACAAGCTGCAAGATGAAAGCATTAAGTAACTTATCAAGGAAAACCCAAGTAACTTACCAAGGAAAACCCATCAGACTAACAGCAGACTTCTCAACAGAAACCTTACAAGCCAGAAGGGATTGGGGTCTCTTCTTAAACAGATAACTGTCAACCAAGAATTCTGTATCCTGCAAAACTCAGTTGCATACATGAAAGAGAAATAAAATCTTTCCCAGAGAAGCAAACACTATGGGAATTTGTCACCACTAGACCTGCCCTATAAGAAATGTTCAAAAGTGCCTTTCAGAAAAGAATGCTTGACACCCATCAGTGTAAAAACGCTTGAAAGTAAAAACTCACACCACTTATAAAATAGTAACACAAGTAAGGACACAAAGCAGCAAGGTAACAACACGATGACTGGAACAGTATCTCACTTATCAATAATAACTATGAACATAAATGGTCTAAATGCTCCACTTAAAAGATACATTAACAGAATGGATAAAAAACCACAACCCAAATATCTGCTGTCTCCAAGAAACCCATTTAACTTGTAAAGAGTCACAAAGACTCAAGGTAAAGGGTTGGAAAAAAATATTCCATGTAAAGGAACACCACAAAAGAGCAGGAGTAGTTATTCTTATATCATATAAAATAGAATTTAAATCAACAGCAAAAAAGACAAAGACAGTCATTATATAATGATAAAGGGATCAATTCAAAAAGATATAACAATCCTAAATATATATATATATATACACCTAACACCAGAGCTCACAGATTCATAAAACAAATACTACTAGACCTAAGAAATGAAATAAACAGCAATACAATAGTGGGGGACTTCAACACTCCACTGACAGAACTAGACAGAACATCGAAGCAGAAAATTAACAAAATAACACTAGACTTAAACAGGACTCTACAACAAATAGCTCTAACAGATATTTACAAAACAGCCTACCCCCAAACCGAAGAATATACATTCTTCTTATCAGCACATGGAACATTTTCCAAGATAAACCATATGTTAGGCCACAAAACAAGTCTCAGCAAATTTTAATAAATCTAAATCATGTAAGTATCTTCTGAGACCCCAGTGGAATAAAACTAGAAATCAACTCCAGAAGAACTCTCAAAACTACTAATATACAAATACATGGAAATTAAACAACCTGCTGCTGAATGATCTTCGAGTCAACAACAAAATCAAGATGGAAATAAAGAATTTTTTGAGCTGAAAGACAACGGCAACCTAAATCTCTGGGACACAGCAAAAGCAGTGCTCAGAGGGAAGTTCATAGCACTAAATGCCTCAATCAAAAAGAAAGATCACAAATTAACAACCTAATGTCATACCTCAGGGAACTAGAAAAAGAAGAACAAACCAAACCCAAAGATAGCAGAAGACAGGCAATAACAAAGATCAGACCATTTCTTTCTGCATAAGAATGGGCTAAAAAAGAAAAAAAAAATTATAAAAACAACAACAAAAACAATCAGAGCAGAAGTAAAGGAAATTGAAACAAAAAAAATTACAAAAGCTCAACAAAAAAAGTCAGTTCTTTGAAAAGATAAGCAAAATTGACAGACCACTAGCTAGATTAACCAAGAAGGGAGAGGACCCAAATAAGCTCAATGAGAAATGAAAAAGGAGACATTACCACTGATAACACAGAAATACAAAAAGATCATCTGAGACTACTATGAACATCTCTATGAACACGAACTGGAAAGTCTAAAGGAAAGGGATAAATTTTTAAAAACACATGACTTCCAAAGCTTGAATCAGGAAGAAAAACAAATCCTGAACAGACAAATAACAAGTAGCAAAATTGAATCAGTAATAAAAAATTTCCCAACAACAACAAAAAACAGCCCAGAAGCAAATGATTCACAGCTAAATTCTACCAGACCTACAAAGAAGAACTGCACTTCTCCTACTGAAACTGTTCCCTAATACCAAGAAGGAGGAAATCCTCTCTAACTCATTGTATGAAGCAATATCACCCTGATATCAAAGCCAAGAAAGGACACAACAAAAAAAGAAAACTACAGACCAATATCCCTCATGAACATAGATGCAAAACTCCTCAACAAAATTCTAGTAAATCAAATCCAACAGCACATCAAAAAAATAATTTACCACGATCAAGTGGGTTTCATCCCAGGGACGCAAGGTTGGTTCAATTCAACATACGCAAATCAATAAAGGTGATTCACCACATAAAGAGAATTAAAAACAAAAACCATATGATCATCTCAATAGATGCAGAAAAAGCATCTGCTAAAGTCTAGCACCCCTTCATGATAAAATTGCTTAACAAACTAGGCATAGAAGGAACATACCTCAAAATAATAAAAGGCATATAGGAAACATACTGAGTGGGGTAAAGTTGAAAACATTCCCCCTAAGAACTACAACAAGACAAGAATGCCCACTGTCAACACTTCTATTTAACATAGTACTGGAAATCTTAGCCAGAACAATCAGGCAAGAGAAAGAAATAACAGGCATCTAAATTGGAAAAGAGGAACTCAAACTACCCCATTTGCCAACAATATGATCTTATACCTAGAAACCTTAAATCAGGCGTCCTCAAACTATGGCCTGTCGGCCACATGTGGCCTGCCGAGGACATTTATCCAGCCCTCTGGGTGTTTTTGCCCGTTTTGTTTTTTTACTTCAAAATAAGATATGTGCAGTGGGCATAGGAATTTGTTCACAGTTTGTTTTTTAAACTATAGTCCAGCCCTCCAACGGTCTGAGGGACAGTGAACTGGCCCCCAGTTTAAAAAATTTGAGGACCCCTGCCCTAAATATTCCTTCTGAAGACTCCTAGAATTGATAATGAATTCAGTAAAGTCTCAGGTTACAAAATCAGCGTAAACAAATCAGTAGCATTTTTATGCACCAACCTGAAAATCAAACCAAGAACTCAATTCCATTTAACTTAGGTGCAAACAAACAAACAAACAAACAAAAGAAATACCTTGGAATATATTTAACCAACAAGGTGAAAGACCTCTATAAGGAGAACTATAAAACAGTGCTGAAAGAAATTGTAGATAACACAAATGGGAACACATCTCATGATCATGGGTTGAAAGAATCAATATTGTCAAAATGTCCATAACTGTCCAAAGTAATCTACAGATTCAATGTAATTGTACCAACATCATTTTTCACAGAATTAGAAAAACCCTAAAATTCATACGGAACCGAAAAAATACAAATAGAAGAAAAAGCATCACGTTACCTGACTTCAAATTATACTACAAGGTGATAGTAACCAAACAGCATGGTATTGGTATAAAAGTAGACACATAGAACAATGGAACAAAATAGAGAACCCAGAGATAAAGTCAAATACCTGCAACCAACTGATCTTTCACAAAGTAGAGAAAAGTATACAATGGGGAAAGGACCCTGTATTTAATAAAAGGTGTTGGGAAAATTGAATAGCCTCATAGAGAAGAATGAAACTAGATCCCTAACTTTCACCATATATAAAAATTAACTCAAGATGGATTAAAGTCTTAAATGTTAAGACTTGGAACCATAAAAATTCTAGAAGAAAATGTAGGAAAAACTATTCCCAACATTGGCCTAGGTAAAGAATTTATGATTAGGACCCCAAAAGCAAACACAACAAAAACAAAAGGGACTTAATTCAACCAAAAAGCATCTGCACAGCAGATATAATTAACAGAGTAAACATAATTCCTATGCAACAGTAGAAAATATTCACAAGCTATACATCTGACAAAGGCCAAATATCCAGAATCTATAAGAAACTCAAATAAGAAAAAATAGAATAACCCCATTAAAAAGTGGGCAAAAGATAGGAACAGACATTTTTCAAAAGAGAAACAAATGGCCAATAAACATATGAAAAATTGCTCTACATCACTAATCATTAGGGAAATGCAAATTAAAACCACAATGAGATACCCTGTCAAAATGGCCATAACAAAAAACAATAGATGCTAGTGTGGATGTGGTGAAAAGGGAATGCTTATACACTCTTGGTGGGAAAGTAAATTAGTACAACCTCTATGGAAAACAATATGGAGATTTCTCAAAGAACTAAAAGTAGATTTACCATTCCATCCAGCCATCCCACTACCAGGGATCTACCCAAAGGAAAAGAAGTCATTTTATGAAAAAGACACCTGGCACCTGTTATGATTACTATAGCACAATTCACAATTGCAAAGATATGGAACCACCCTAAGTGTCCACCAACCTAAGACTGGATAAACAAAATGTGGTGTGTGTGTGTGTGTACATATATACATACACACACACACACACACACCATGGAATCCTACTCAGCCATCAAAAAGAATGAAATAATGTCTTTTGCAGCAACTTGAATGGAAGTGGAGGCCATCATTCTAAGTGAAGTAGCCCAGGAACAAAGAATCAAATACTCCGTGTTCTCACTCACAAGTGCGAGCTAAATAATGGGTATACATGGTCACACAGAATGACCTAACTGACAATGGAGACTCAGAATGGGGAGAATGGAAGGGGACCACAGGATGAAAACTACCTATTGGGCACGAAGCACACTATTCAGGTACATTAACAGTCTATACTTCGCAATGCAATTCAGCCATGTAACAAAAACCCACTTTTACCTCTTAAATCTATTTAAATAACATAGAAATACATATATGTGGCAAAAACATGGATTCAGCTGAAGAAAAAAAGGAAGTGAACTGTAAACTGAAATAAATAAATAAACTGCCCTGTTTCTGTACTGAAATCAGGTTCTGATTGAGTGCTCCTGAGGGGATAGGACTCTACAAGTGACTCTGTGCCAAGTCTTTAGATCACATTCAGTTGTCAAACTTATTCCCACATCCTTCAAAATAACTCTCACACCACTGCTAATTCCCCGACTCAAACCACTTCTCACTTCTGCATTTCAATGCTACTCAGGGAAGGAAAGACCTGGGATATGTCAGTCTGTGGCAGAGCACAGGCCCACAATGGGCACATCCAGTGCGCTGTCTCTGGACTCTGCTCTGCAGAGGCCTGGTTCTGTGAAGCCTCTTTAGGGGATTGGTGCCAAACAGTTCTATGTTTACTTCGTCCATGGATTTAACACCAGGTAAACTACAAAATGAAGAGAAGTTTGCAAGGCACATATAACATGAGTTAGGATACTATTAGTCTGATTCTTTATTTTAAATATGAGAAGAGCAAAAAATCGAAAATAATTTGCCTATTTTACCACAGGTAAAGAGTCTGACAATCAACCATATGTGACAGTGACAAATGAGATTCATAAGGGAAATTCATCTTTATTTCAACACAAATTAACACATTTTCATGAGGCTTATTGTCTGACTCTCCCAGCTACGATGTTAGCTTTATGAAAGCAAGAACTTTTTACTTATTTTAGTCATTACCATATTCCTGGTACCTAGTATAGTGTCTAACACTAGGTGTGCCTTTTTATTGTAAAAATTATTGGGTTCTACCATGTGAATTTTTAGATCAGGTAATGAAGTTGCAAAATCATTTAGATTGGTACTATTTTAAGTCTACAAATTTAGGAAGAACATCTCTATAACTTTTATATCTCCTACCTAGAAAAAAGGCATTTAATTCCATTTATTCAAGTCTTATACATTCTACATTTTCTTGATAGGAATGCCCTTTCATTCTTCCTAATTTTTTTGTTTTGTTTTGGCAGAATAAAGTTACTTTTCCCCTTTTAGGAAGTAATTGATTTCTATATATTTAGTAATGTCATTGGATTTTTAAAAGTCACGTTAATTTTAAGAAATTTCATATAATTCACCTGGGTTTTCTATATTTATAATCATAATAATGGCAAATTATCAATTATGGACTTACTGATGTTATACTAAAATACTTCATTATATTAACTCATATTTGTATCTTCAGGATAAAACTAGATTGCCTCTAGGAAGTTATAATATTGTGGGTAAAAGTTCCATTCTGGAGTCACACTACTTAGATTCAAATTTCAACTCATCCATTTCCTCCACCTATGACTTTTGTAAGTTATTTTAATCATTCTAAAAAAAGAAGATAATGGCGTACCACTTTCTGTGTTGACTGTCAGAATCAAATCACAGAATTGATTAAATAAAGTTATCATTACTGCCAGGCTATGTCACCAAAAAATGTTAACATGATAGTACGGTACTAGAGTTAATGTGCTAATATTTTATTTTGGACTTTGGCAATCACATTCTTACTATATATTGGCCCATATTTTTATATGTGCTTTGTTGGTTTTTATTATTTTGTCTGTGCAAGGTTTAAAAAGGAATTACATTTTCTTTTTTTTGAGACAGAGTCTCACTCTACTGCCCAGGCTAGAGTGCCGTGGCATCAGCCTAGCTCACAGCAACCTCAGACTCCTGGGCTCAAGCGATCCTTCTGCCTCAGCCTTCCAAGTAGCTGGGACTACAGGCATGCGACACCATGCCCAGCTAATTTTTTCTATATATTTTTAGTTGGCCGATTAATTTCTTTCTATTTTTAGTAGAGATGGGGTCTTGCTCTTGCTCAGGCTGATTTGGAACTCCTGACCTTGAGCCATCCTCCTGCCTGGGCCTCCCAGAGTGCCGCACCCAGCCTACATTTCTCTTATTCATTAAAATCAAACAGATGATATTAGAAATACTTTGTATATCTTAATATCTTCCATTCGATCAATTTATATTTATCAGAACTTACTTTCTAGAAACTTTTCAGGATCTTGTGGCCCCAATTTCAATAAGATAGTTAACTTATTTGGCTCTGCCATAGATAATACGCATATGGTGGCCAGGTGTGGTGGCTCACGCCTATACTCCTAGCACTCTGGGAGGCCAAGGCAGGAGGATCGCTTGAGCCCAGAAGTTTGAGGTTGCTATGAGCTAGGCTGACGCCATGGCACTCTAGCCCGGGCAACCCAATGAGACTCTGTCTCAAAAACAAAACAAAAAAAAAGATAATATGCGTATGGAAGGCTTTTCCTCACACTTACATAATGAACCCTAAATCCTATAGTCTCAGTGCCTAAACACCACAGTTAAAAAAAAAATTATGGATAATCTAATGTAACCTACCTGGTATAGCTAAAGAGATAGGTGGTTGGCTAGGCACGGTGGCCCACACCTGTAATCCCAGCACTTCGGGAGGCTGAGGAGAGTGGATCGCTTGAGCCCAGGAATTCGAGAGCAGCCTGAGAAACATAGCAAGACCCCATCTCTACAAAAAAGTAAAACATTAGCTGGGCACGGTGGCATGCGCCTATAGTCCCAGCTACTTGGGAGGCTGAGGCAGGAAGACTGCATGAGCTCAGGAGTTTGAGGTTGCATTGACACCTTGCTCTCTCTAGCATGGGTGACAGAGCAAGAACTTGTCTCAAAAAAACCAAAGAGATAAGTGGTAATCTACCAGTTGCCACCTTTAAGTAGGTAAGTTATATAACTTAACACTTGCTCAAGATAACTTCAGAGAAACTTCCAATTCGAGTAAAGATGGAATAACATGGACCAGACTTACTCTCCAAGATTAAAACAACTAAAAATACAGACAAGATAAAATTTAAAAAACAATTATTTCCAGATATTAGACATGTTTTCATCTGGGCCTGAAGTCTTCCTTATGACAAGGTTTTTTACTACAAATTCAATTACTTTAATTGCTACAGAGCTAATCAGGTTATCTACTCCTTCTTGAGAAAGCTTTGGTAATCTGTGTCTTTCAAGAATTTTTCCTGTTTAATCTACATTATCAAATTTATTGGCATAAAATTATTTAAAATATTCAATTATCCTTTTTTCTTTTTTTTTTTAATTTTAAGACACAGGATCTTGTTCCATTGCCCAGGCTGGAGTGCAGTTGCATGATCACAGCTCACTGTGACCAGAATTCCTAGGCTTAGGATCATCTTACCTCTCAGCCTCCCAAAGTGCTGGGATTACAGGTGTGAGCCACCACACCTGGCTACTTATTATCCTTTTAATGTCTGTAGGATCTGTAGTAGTGTCTTCTGTCTCATTTTAGATAATAATTTGTGAATTCTTTTACTCTTGGTCAGTTTGGCTAGAGGTTTATCAATTTTACTGATCATGTCATAGACCAGGTTTTGATTTCCTTGGTTTTTCTCTATTGTTTTTCATTTCACTGATTTTTGCTCCTTTTTGTTTCTTCTCTTTTGCCTGTTTTGGCTTTAATTTGCTCTTCTTTTTCTAGTTTCTTAAGACAGAAGCTTAAGTCACTGATGTGATACATTTTCTCTTTTGTATATAAACATTTAGGCATCTGGTACTAATGAATTTCTCCTTTAAACACTGTTTAACAGCTTCTGATGTTATACTTTCATTTTTATTCAGTTCAAAATGCTTTCTAATTTCTCTCTCTCTTTTTTTTTTTTGATTCCTGACTGCCTTGGAATAATTTCTCTTTTAATTTAGCCATTTATTCATGGATAATTTTAGAAATATGTTATTTATTTTCCCAAATTTGGAGGGGATTTTCCATATATCTTTATTATTGATTTCTTTTTTTTTTTTTTTTGAGACAGAGTCTCACTCTGTTGCCCGGGCTAGAGTGCCGTGGCGTCAGCCCAGCTCACAGCAACCTCAAACTTCTGGGCTAAAGCGATCCTCCTGCCTCAGCCTCCAGAGTAGCTGGGACTACAGGCATGTGCCACCATGCCCGGCTAATTTTTCCTATATATTTTTAGTTGGCCAATTAATTTCTTTCTATTTTTAGTAGAGACAGGGTCTTGCTCTTGTTCAGGCTAGTCTCGAACTCCTGACCTTGAGCGATCCTCCTACCTTGACCTCTCAGAGTGCTAGGATTACAGGCCTGAGCCACCCCGCCCAGCCTTTATTATTGATTTCTAATTTGCTTTCATTGTGCTCACAGAAGATACTTTGTATGGTTTCAGCCCTTCTAAATTTATTAATACTTGTTTTACGGCCCACAATATGGTCTATCTTGGTAAATGTCTCATGTGCACATGAAAAGAATAAATACCCTGTTGTTGGGTAGAGTGTTCTATGAATATCAACTAGGTTAAATTGGTTGACAGCATTATTCAAGTCTTCTATATCCTTACTGATTTTCTGTATACTTGTTCTATTAATTGAGAGAGTTGTGTTAAAATCTCTAGCTCTAACTGTGGGTTTGTCTATTTCTCTGGGCAGTTCTGTCAGGTTTTACATCATAAATTAGTATCTTAAGGCTCTACTATTAGAGGCATAAATATTCTAAGTTGTTATTAATATGTCCTCTGATTGACTTCTTTAGCACAAAATAACCCTCTTTATCAGTATTAAATATTGATATTGGGACTTATTGACTATTAGGGATGACACTGAAGAAACTATTTAATTGACATATTTCTTTCCCATCATATGAGCCATATGTTTACAAAACTCTTACCGTATCATCAAGACCATCTATATGCAAAACCACTGTTTTGGCACGTTTGTTCGTAGTTCCTAGAAAAAACTGAGCTTTCCTTCGACGTGAATTCATTTCATTGAAACTATCACCATCTGCCATACTGGAGGACTGAAGAATATCATAGATTTCAGAGGCCAGAAGTTTTGTTTCTCCTGGAGTTGTAGTCCTTGAAAAGAAACACATATAAATGTATGAATTAGTCCTGTCACTTGTACTTATTCCGCAATTTTATTTCTCATCTTTGTGGAGCCTTTTTTCCTTTCTTTCTGATGCCTTGTTCAATTTAAAAGCAATACCAGGGAATCCTAGAATAATCAATAATATAGAAAAGGCATCTAGTCTATAATAGTCTTCTAATTTCATTTTAAACCTATGGCTCACTGAGATTCAAAATCCCTCACTATAGAGGTATAAAAGTACATTTAATCAAAATCTTTAATTAAACAGAAAATCAACTAGCAAGTTCAGGTTTAAGAAGCCCCTAGATTATCATTAATATTCAACTCTCAATTTCAAAGTACCCTGACCTTCAAGGAAACATATAAAAATCCAAAAGGAGAAAACAAATTAGAAAAGAATCGTTCATATTACCGGCTAATGTCAGGGAGATTTCTTAGTATGATCAAACTGATTATTTCTTAATTTACATTTCTTACTTATCACAAAGCCATGTATATATCATAAAACAAGAACTCAAAAGTTTTCATTCTTAAAATTAAATCCTACTATAGCTCTTCACATCAACATCTAGTGCCATGCTGTCCAATAAATCTTTCTGCAATGATGAAAATGTTCTGTATCTGTACTCTCCACTCACATGTGGCTATTGAGCACTTGAAATGTGGCAAGTGCAACTAAAAAAATAAATTTTATTTACTTTGAACTAAGATAAATTTTCCCACATGGTGAGTGGCTAACATATTGGACAGCACAGATCTAATTGTTCAACAAATTAGTAAAGAACCAACAGTAAGTACACATAACTATCAGAAAAGAATCCTCATTCCACCTACAAATAGGCTCAATTAAGTCCAAACTCTTTAGAGGCCTTAAAATGAAAGCCTTAAAAACCCATTTGGGCCAGGCGTGGTGGCTCACATCTGTAATCCTAGCACTCTGGGAGGCCGAGGTGGGAGGATGGCTCAAGGTCAGGAGTTCCAAACCAGCCTGAGCAAGAGCGAGATCCCGTCTCTACTAAAAATAGAAAGAAATTAATTGGCCAACTGAAAATATATAGAAAAAATTAGCTGGGCATGATGGTTCATGCCTGTAGTCCCAGCTACTCAGGAGACTGAGGCAAAAGGATCGCTTGAGCCCAGGAGTTTGAGGTTGCTGTGAGCTAGGCTGACGCCACGGCACTCTAGCCCAGGCAACAGAGTGAGACTCTGTCTCAAAAAAAAAAAAAAAAAACCCATTTGGCTATCTACATTAGCTCATTGTGTCCATCATTATTCTTTGAGGTTGACTATGACACTTGGCCATCTCCTATAGAGACCAAGCATTTTTATATATTCTTCTTTGCTGTTCTTGTTCTAGAATGCTTTCCACACTTAAAACCTTGCTCATGTCTTTCCTCAGCCATAAGAGTTTCACCCACACCATAGGCTTTCTAACTCTTATTCTCACCCTTAAAGGGCCAAGTTGACCACTACCTTCTTTATGAAGCCTTCACCCAACAACCCATTTCTCCCACTGCATTCAAAGTACTACGTTTGCACTTATACTATTGACCTTAGTCTTCTACTTCTTTCACAAGTATATAAACTCTTTAAGAATAGGGATGTAGTCTCTTTGTACCTTCCACAGAACCTAACAAAAAGTTTTATGAGCTATTTGTTTATTAAATAAGTAGGAATACTTCCATTTCTGATATTCAGACTGTACATGCTGTAGCTTATAGAGTTTTAATTCCAGAGGTGATGACAGTTTTCTGACAGTTTTCCAGGCACTTAATTTACTGTATCAGGTGCTTTTCTGGGCCACAGCGGTAAGTTACTTTGAATTATTTTAGCTCTGTGTTATATGAAGTTATCAAAAAGACTGATTATTTTTTTAGGGGATGTATCAGCATTTTTCTTGATAGCTGTTTTACATTTATTGAAAAGGGTCACTGTAGTTCTCAGATATTTTAAATATTAGCCAAACACAAGTTATAAAGAGTATGAGGATATAATGATTAGAGGAACTCATCAATTCAAGGGGAAAAAAACCAGTATGTTTTTGTTACTCCTTTTCATCATCAATAGTCTTTAAGTGTTTGTATAAAATACAAAGAGAATCATCACAACACATAATAGAAGATGCAAATAATGATTGTCTTATTACATACTATTTCAAAACTTCTTTATATGCTTCCTTTTTTTTGTTTTTTGTTTTGTTTTTTTTGAGTCAGAGTCTCACTCTGTTGCCTGGGCTAGAGTGCCATGGCGTTAACCTAGCTCACGGCAACCTCAAACTCCTGGGCTCAGGTGATCCTTCTGCCTCAGCCTCCCGAGTACCTGGGACAACAGGCATGCGCCACCATGCCCAGCTAATTTTTTTTTTTGTATATATATTTTTAGTTGGTCAACTAATTTCTATTTTTAGTAGAGACAGGGTCTCGATCTTGCTCAGGCTGGTTTCAAACTCCTGACCTTGGGCAATCCTCCCGCCTCGGCCTCCCAGAGTGCTAGGATTACAGGCGTGAGCCACCACGCCTGGCCTCTATATGCTTCCTAATGAACAAAAAGTAAAAATATTAAAATACTGTAATATCAAATTAGCTTCCTCTTCTGCAGAATAAGAACTATAACAGTAATTAATTCTTAGCCAATTAGGGTTATTAACCCTTTTGAGAATGTAAAGTTAGAGACTGTTTCATAGGAAAAATGCAAGTAAACAATTTTCCAAATTAGCTTTGGTCAATTATCACGTACCCACACAAACCATTCATCTTCTATCAACCTCAACATAGGTGGTGGTTGCTGAAGGCTGGGGTGGCTATGGAAATTTCTTAAGACAATAATGAAGTTTGCCACATCAATCAATTCTTTTCACGAAAGATTTCTCTGTAGCATGTGATGCTGATTAATATCATCTTTATCAACGCAGAACTTCTTTCAAAATTGGAGTCAATTTCTCAAACCCTGCTATTGCTCTATCAACTAAATTTATTTATTAATAATATTCTAAATCCCTTGTTCTCATTTCAACAATGTTCACAGCATCTTCATCAGAAACAGATTCTATTTCAAGAAACCGCTTTCTTTGCTCATCCTTAAAAAGCAACTTCTCATCCATTCCAGTTTTATCACTGAAATAAATTCAGTCACATCTTCAGGCTCCACTTCTAATTCTAGTTCTCTTGCTCAACCACATCTACAGTGACTTCTTGCACTGAAGTTCTGAACCCCTCAAAGTCATTCATGAAGGGTGGAATCAACTTCTTCCAAACTCCTGTTAATGTGGATATTATGATCTCCTCCCATGAATCACAAATGTTCTTCATGACATCTAGAATAGTAAATCCTTTCCAGAAGTTTATGTGGTCCAGATCCATCAAAAGAAGCACCTTCTGTGGCAGCTATAGTCTTACAAAATGAATTCCTTAAATAAGATGACTTGAAACTTGAAATTATTTCTTCATCCATGGGCTGCAAAATGGATGTTGTATTAGTAAGCATGAACACACATTAGTCTTCTTGTACATCTCCAACAGAGCTCTTGAGTGACCAAGTCCATTGCCAATGAGCAGTAATCTTTTGAAAGGGATCTTTTTTCTGAGCTGTGTTTCTCAACAGTGGGCTTAAAATATTTAGTAAACCATGTTGTAAACAGAGGTGCTGTTATCCAGGCTTTGTTGTTCCCCAGATAGAGCACAGGCAGATGAAAGTTAGCATCATTCTCAACAGCCCTAGGATTTTCAGAATGGTAAGTGCATTGACTTCAACTAAGTCACTAGCTGCATTACCTCCTAATAGGAGAGTCAAGCTGTCCTTTGAAGCCAGGCATTGACTTCTCCTTTCCTTCAACTTTGTGAACCAACCTCTTATAGCTTCAAACATTCCTTCTAAAGTTTCCTCATCTCTCTCAGATGTCACAGAATTGAAGAGAGTTAGGGTCTAGCTCTGGATTAGGCTTTGGCTTAAGGGAATGTTGTAGCTGGTTTGATTTTCTGTCCAGACCACTAACACTTTCTTCCTATCAGCAATAAGGTTGTTTTGCTTCTTATCATTCATGTGTTGACTGGGGTAGCACTTTTAATTTCCTTCAAGAACTTTTCCTTTGCATTTACAACTTGCCTGACTGGCACACAGGCCTAGCTTTTTGGCTTATCTTGGTATTCAATATGTCTTCCTTACTGTTTCATCATGTCTAGCTTTTCATTTAAAGTGAGAGATGTGTGACTCTTCTTTTCACTCGAACACTTAGAGTTCACTGTAGGGTTACTAATTGGCCTGATTTCATTACTGTTGGGTCTCAAGGAATAGGGAGGCAGTAGGAAAGAAAGAGACAGGAAATGGCTGATTGATGGAACAGTCAGAATATGCACATTTATCAATTAAATTCACCATCTTTCATGGGTCCCATTCATGGTGCCCCAAAACAATTACAACAGTAACATCAAAGATCACTGGTCACCATAAAAGATGTAATAATGATTTTTAAAAGTTTGAAATATTATTGGGAATTACCAAAATGTAACAAAGACACAAAGTGTGCACAAGTTATTGAAAAAAATGGTGCCAACAGACTTGCTGGATGCAGAGTTGCCACAAACCTTTAATTGGTAAAAAATGCAACACCTGCAAAGTACAATAAAGGAAAGCACAATAAAATAAGATATGCCTGTATGTTCTTCTGGCATACCTTATAGGACCCATTTTATTGCTACCTTTCTGAGGCATTTTACAAAACCAACAACCACTCTCTGATTCTCTGTACAATTTAATTGGGTGTCCTACAATTTAATTCAATTCTGTGACTGACTACCTGGAATTGGAGTCAGACTTTGCAGGTTTAAGGGCTCAACTCAACAAGACTATCTTCACTTTAGATGCCAGTTGCAAGTACTAGATCTCCAAGTTACCCAAATTTCTGTCCAACTCATGTGGCGGCGTCCCGCAACCCCCCCTTTCAGGTTCAACAATTTGCTAGAATAGCTCACAGAATTCAGTAAGACAAGTTTATTCTGTTTATTGGTTTATTATAAAAAATACAACACAGGAACAGCCAGATGGAAGAGATCCATAAGGCAAAGTATGAGAGGTACATAAGGGGTGTGTGGAACTTTCATGTTCTATCTAGGCCTGCCACTCTCCCAGTTCACCAACTCAGAAGCTCACCAAATCCCACTGTTCAAGAGTTTATTTATAGAGTTAAATCTCCATCTCCACCCCTTCCTGAAATTGGTGAATGGGGTTAAAAGTTCCAAACCTCTAATCACTTCCTCTTTCAAGTGACTAACTCTATCTCGAGGCTATCTAGGGGTCCCTACCCTAAGTCACTTCATTAACATAAACTCGGGTGTGATCCAAAAGAAATGACACTCCCTAAAAAATTTTAAAAATAAAAATGAAATAAATGAATAAATAGCTGGGTACAGTAGCAAGGACTATGGAAACAAAGACTAAATATATTCTCTTATTTTACCATACTTCTCTATGAAACAGTTGACAGAATACCTTATAGACCCAGACCTCTTCTAAAAGAAAATACAATTTTGACTTAGGTAAAACAAAATGTACAAAAGTATTTAAGCAAAACAAAATCACAAAGTAAGTTACTTCTTGATCTGGATACTATATGAAGTATTATGGTGGGTTTCACACAAAAAATACCCCAAAATATGCTGCTTTGGACTTCAAACTGGGAACAGCAAATGCAGGGAAAGTCTTTCTCTGAAGTTCCCCTTGTAAAGGAAATTAAAATTTAAGGACTCTCTAAATTTACTAAGCCAAGTGAGAAGTCAAGCCCTGGCACTGGAGTCCCTTAGCATACTTGCAATTCTGCTTCTTAGACTATAGATTAACTCTTTTCCTCATTGTTCTTGTTCTGTAAATGACTAGGAGAGACCAGATCTCTCCTCTTCTAATCACTGATCTTTGTTGCAGATTAACTGCCTGCTTTATTGTCTTGTACCCAACTCAGACCATGGTGCACTAAAAGACCCTATGACTATTAACATCTTCAGTGTGGAATGTTAAATATACCTTTCCTAAAAAGAAAAAGACCACCTTGACTAATCAGATTGTTATAATTATGCTTTAAGCCTTATATAGAAAGATGCTGAAATTCTGTTAAGCTTCCCTAAACTTTGTCTACATAAATGACCCCAAACTTCTACACTTTAGAATACTGACATCAATTGCTTGAAATCTGTGTTTTCCAGGCAGCTGCCCTTAACCAATGTGCTTGAATAAACTCTCTTTAAACTAGATTCTGATCCTTTTGATTATTTTAGGTTGATATTTTATCTACCTAAGGCCAGACCCTCAGGAAAATATTCAGTTGTTGCAAATTCCTTCCCCAGCTATCTCATCAAACAGGGGAATTGATATACATCACAGGAAGGAAGACTAGAATTGACACTATACCCAGAGTCCAGATGAACTCTGTACAAGGCTATTCTCTGTTCTTTGGGCCCATTCATCTCCCCTAAACATCTTTTACTCTTCCTCTAAAATTGCCTACATCTCCCACCTCTCTCTCCCCTATGAAAAGGGTGTTTAAGCTTTAACCACTTCGGTACTGCGCTCACCGGCCGTGAAACCTTGCCCACAGCCGGCACTCATAGTCCACATGATAGTTTGTGCTGTGCATTGACAACAAATCCGTTTTGCTCTTGTGTGATGAGGAAAGCTTTAAAGCACCGAAAGCTTATTTTACTTTATAGGCAGCTTTAGGAAAATAACTATAACTCCTACTAAGGACTTGTTAAAAGGTCACAGATTCATAGTAGCTTATTAGCTGAACGTACACACTGCAACTGCAGAGATACAAGCTGTAAAAGTAAAAGCTTTTGGCTGTCGACTAAAGTCGACGCTCGGCTGTACACCTTCACATCACGGCTGTCGGCTAAAGTCGACACTCGGCTATGTGCGTTCATCTGTGGCTGTCGACTATAGCCAACGCTCGGCTGTGCGCGTTCATCTGTGGCTGTCGACTATAGTCGACGCTCGTACCGAAGTGGTTAACCATCTGGCCCTTCTTTGAGTTGCACACTTTGTGTGACTCCCTTGTGCTTGCAAATAAATTTGTATGCATTTTCTCCTGCTAATCTATCTATTGTCAATTTATTTCGGCAGACTCAATCATCTACAGAGGGCAAGTATGAACTTCCCTACAATCACAAACATCTATGCATACTGCTATTCAATGATCATAGTTATAAATAATTTATTCCTGATTTTTAAAAATGCTTTTAAAACTAAAAAGAATAACCCAAGAGTATCTACAGATTTAGAAGTTATCTTACTTTTTTTTAAAATTTAAATGATAACCTATAGGTCACATTTAATAGGCTTTCAAATTAACTGCCAGGGAAGGTTTTATGATTCGTAACTTACATCCTGTACCTAAGTAAAAAATTTTGTTTTGAGTCCTTCAAATCTTATCATGACTTCCTTGATTAATACATAACTTACTGACATTGAAAAGGACACTGATTTGTTTCTGAATCATGAAGTTTCGCTGATTTCTTTCTCAATCATTAAGTTTTACTGACTGTCTTGCATGTAAGACATTTTAGCCTGTATTGTCTTCTATAGCCAATGACTGTAAGCTCTGTATCATACCCTTCAATGCAAAAAGACAACTCCAATATGAGGAATCTACCTCAATTCTCCTAAACTTTCTTATAAAAGCATTTCAACTTGTAACAGACTTTGGAAGACACCCAACCTTATTGGGGTTTCTTTGCGGGTAATTCTCACATTTGGCTTCCAAGAAACCTTTATCAAATTATTTCTACCTCAACAGCCTTAATTTTAGTCTCCACAGATAAAACAAAATTATTGTTCAAATAGTATGATTCAAAACAAATTTAAGCAGAAAAGGTCTAGAGTTATAATGGTACATCTGGCCATAAACATGAGAGAGACTGTATAATTAAAGAGATATTAGCCAGGTGTGGTGGCTCACATCTGTAATCTTAGCACTCTGGGAGGCTGAGGCAGGTGGATTGTTTGAGCTCAGGAGTTCGAGACCAGCCTGGGCAAGAGCGAGACACCGTCTCTACCAAAAAATAGAAAAGATTAGCCGGGCATGGTGGCACATGCCTGTAGTCCCAACTACTCGGGAGGCTGAGGCAGAAGGATTGCTTGGACCCAAGAGTTTGAGGTTGCTGTGAGCTAGGCTGATGCCACGGCACTCTAGCCGGGGCAACAGAGTAAGACTCTGTCCAGATAGATAGATAGATAGATAGATAGATAGATAGATATTAAGTGCCCTAATCTTAGGCAACTGAAAATTGAAAGAGTTGATTAGTTCAGTCTTTAAAATCTGACATCCAGGAAAAAAAGACTATCTTGAAAACTTTTTCATCTAAGTAACCGGAATTTTGCGCTCGGTAATTTATTATTCCATAATGAAGTATACTGATTTCTGATTATTTTTTTCTAATTAATTATCTATATTGAAAAGTTTCAAAATGTTATTCATAAAACTAAAAGGTGAACTGTGACCTTTATTACAGATCACAAATAGTTGTCATTCTGAGTATATTTCCATATTGGACATAAATACCAATTCACTCTAATTCTAGAGTTGCTAGTAACATTTTATATTGCCCATAAAGTCCAGTTAAGACTTCCATATACTTCATGAAAGCAATGAATGTTACTGTTAAAGACTTGCCACCTCTTCAAAACATTTCCCAACTTTTCTTTTAAAAGCTGTTTTTGCATTTTCTGCCCCTCCTTGTTTGCTAACAAAAAGTGTTTTGTAACATTTATGCAACACAGAAAGTCACCCCTCATCTTTTAATGCAAAAACAATTCAAACTTTAAAAAGGTTATAAGAAGGAAGCCAATTGCTCTATTTTGGTAACAATGGAGTTCAAAGGTAAGGAAACTATAGCCCTTGGGCCAAAGCCCATTTACCCTATTGTCTATGGCTGGTTTTTCTTTTTTTCCAGACAGAGTCTGGCTCTGTAGCCTTGGGTAGAGTGCAGTGGCATCATCATAGCTCACACTGCAACCTCCAACTCTTGGGTTCAAGCAATCCTCCTGCCTCAGCCTCCCCAGGAGCTGGGGCTACAGGCGCACACCCAGCTAATTTTTTTCTATTTTTAGTAAAGACGAGGTCTCGCTCTTGCTCAGGCTGGTCTTGAACTCCTGAGCTCAAGTGATTCTCCCACCTGGACCTCCCAGAGTACTAGGATTACAGGCGTGAGCCACTGTGACAGCCTGTCTATGGCCATTTTCATCCTATGGGACACAGCCCAGTAGTTACAACAAACACTACTTTGTCCCACCTAAAGGCCTAAGCCTAAAATATTTACTATCTGGCTTTCCACAGAAGAAGATTTGCCAACTTCTAAGTAATTACAAAAAAGACACTGAAAAACAAAAAAGCAAAGGATGTAGAGCCATTAAGAATGATATGGCAGGAAAACAGTTATATGGAAGAGTACTCCTGATATACTGCTAAATAAACTACTACTACCATCTCGATCTTTCATTAAAATAAGGTAGGATGTTATCAAAGTTCTCCAAAACACATACAAAAAAAAAAAAAAAAACAAGGCAAAAATGGAGAAGCATTTTCATGAATCTCAAGAAAATAGGTGGTGAGCCAAGGATCTAATCAAGTTGTCCTTCAAGTATCAAGGTTACAGAAAAAGTTTTAAACATGAAAGCAGTCAAATTCTTGAGCTTTTCCTGAGCAATTTAGCAGAGAATGAGCTTCAACCGATCAAGAAATGACTAAGAAAACTTCAGCAAAAGAACTAATAATGAGTTTTTATGTATTTAACTGTAGATCTAAGACCAAAACAAAGGTGGGAAGAAAATAAAATCGTATGTAAATGTTTTGACAAGAAAGAAATAATGCAACTTAAAAAAAGAAAGGAGATGGGAGAGGAAGAGAGGAAAGCAGAAAAAGCTCAATGATTATCAAACACATAATATTATAGATAGGAGTCAAAAGATACCATTAAAAACTAACAAGCGAGAAAATGAAAGGTCAAATAAGAAAACAGGCAATTTATGACATTTTTAAAAAAGTACGAAGGCAATCACTAAGACAATAAGACAAATCTTTCTACATATCAAAAGAAATTTTCAAATAAAAGAAGAAATCATCACATAAAGAAACATGGCAACTACAACATAATATACATGGTAACTGTAACAATGAGTTAAGATGAAATTTATCAGTTATGTTGACAAATATAAATGGATTTAGTTCACTAATTAAAAGAAAAGGATTTTCAACTTGGCTCACAAAACAAGACACAATTTAAACAAAGTGATTCAGAAATAAAGGAAGGGGCAAAGGCAATTCAGACAAATAGAAACAATGAGATCAGGGCTTGTATACTGACATTGAAGTAGAATTCCAGCCCCAAATCCAAGTATTAAGCATGACAAAGGATACTTTTTTAATCTTAAAGGACACATTTCACAATGAATATATGAATCATGAATATATATGTACCAAATAACAATATGTATATAGAGAAAATGATAAAGTAAATATAGTAAAATGTTAAAATTGGAAAACCTATGTGTAAGGGTATATGGGGAGTCTTTACAACTTTTAAAAAGGAAAGAACAGAAAAAGCATAAATAAACATACACTTTTCATCCACAAAGATTTTAGCAAGAATTATAACCACCATTTATAACGGCGCTGTTTCAAAATCTAGAATTGTAGAAAGTTCCTCAGATGAGATATTTTAAAGTTGAGGTGTCACATTTTATTAAAGTGGCTTTTATTTATAGTATACCTCATGTTAGATATTCACAAGGGCTTTAGAAAATGCATCATTTATCAGAAGTATTACTCTGGAAATACCAATTAACAAATGTCTTAAACTGGATTTAGATGTTCTCCTAAGTTGACATTTTGAAAATTCTCTTCACAGAAGGATCCAGGTCTAAAAATACAATGTGGGTTCTAATCTCTAATAACAAGTTTTTATGGAAGAGACTGAAATTAAAATATAATACCACATTCATTCTGAATGACAGAACTTAAAAATCTTTTCATAATTAAAAACTGAAAGGAAATGAAATCAAACCAATTGTCAATATGTAAGTACCATTCTGACCTCAACACAAGTGAAACCTGCAGTTGAACATGTTAAAAATCAGCAAAATTCTCTAACAATGTATAATATGGTGATTACAGGACAAAAATTTAATACACAGATTTTTCTCTCTTTTAAAAAATATTCTTCTCTGCTTCCCAAGTGAGGAATGACATCTTTACCCTAACTAGTTCTGCTTTTTGGTTTTCCCATGGATCACTGCCAGATGTAAGGCTCTCTTCACTTAATAAGGTAGCATCCCTTCACAACAGATTTTCTTTGTTCTCTGGTTCTTTCTGGAGCACAAATGAATTGCTCCCAAACTCAGTACTCCTAAACAGAGAGATGTTGATCTGAAAATTTGCTTCTAATCCCATCCTGACTGGCTGGCTATCATGCGGTAGCTACATCAAATAAATCAACTATGCCCAGGCACAGTGTCTCATGCCCTGAGAAGCTAAGGTAGGAGTTCAAGACCAGCCTGGGCAATATAGTGAGACTACCACTCCTAGGCTACAAACCTGTATAACATGTTACCGTACTGAATACTCCAGGCAATTGTAACACAATGGTGTTTGTGTATCTAAACATAGAAAAGGTAAAGTAAAACTATGGTATTATAACCTTGGTATTATATAAAATATGGTATATTCTGGTATATATAATGGTATATATAAATGGTATATATATGGTATATATAAATTATGGTATATCTTGGGGGACCATTGTTGTGTATGCAGTCCATTGTTGACCAAAACATCATTATACAGCACACAACTGTACACTAACAAATTTCGATGATGGCTATTTTGGTAAACAGTGGGAACTTTTTATAAAGCTTGAAAGGTAATTTGCATATCTGAGATCTCCAGCAGCCAAATGAGCTGTAAAATGTTTATAAAAATTATATCATATCTCTACTTTTAAGGGGGATAGGACCAAACTATAATGGAGTATGCAAGAATGTACATCTGTTTTAACATTAAAAGAATGAGCAAAACAATCACTATATTGTTCTAAAAAATAGACTCTATTTGAATTTAAAAGATAAGCCACTTGCAGCAGCCGTGGAGAACAGTGCTTGGATCTTCAAGAAAGAACTTGTCCTTCTGCCTCTGGCTATGGCAGCTTTGGGATCCATCACAAATCCATGGGGACACTCTTTCCAGGCAGCTCCCAGCCAATGACTGAGCAGTACAATCACTAGGACCCTGGCTATTTCTGCTCAATATAGGACTCCTGAAAGGGCAATCTTTGCTTGGAGCTCCCCACTGGGTTGGCTGTCAGATTTGCATTGCAATCTGAGACATTCTTCTTCCACAGATGTCAGATTTGCATTTAGTATAAAGACTTTCCCTGCCCAATCCTGCTTCATTACCTTTATCTTTACAGACCTTATCCCACAATAAACCTCTCCTATTTCTAATTTCATCTCAGAATCTTCTCAGATGACATGCCAAGATAATGACCTGAATTGACACACCACTTCTCTTACAAAGATATAAGCAGTCTCCCTACTATTTTACAAATGTATCTCTCACTTACATACATATATACATAACCACATCTTTGAGTCAACCAACTTAAGAAATTGTTCTATAGATTAAGTCTATAAAACTTACTCTAAATTTTTGAAGTTCAAATATGAAGTATATTTTAATATTTCAACATTATTTTAATCTAATTTCCATCTTTTTCTTTTTACCACTTATTTTTCAATTTCAATAACTATAGGTATTAAAGGAACACACATCTTACATTTATCATTTAATAGCCCTACAGAAGCATCTATATTATACTTAAACCATTCACTGTTTCCAACAGAATATGCCAGTTAAGTGGTCATAAACAATAATTAACTATAGGACATTAAAGCATACTAGGAACAAGAATAATGCAACCTTATATTTTAAATAACACTTTAGAATTTACAAAGCATTTCTATAAATATTATCCCACTGGATCCTCAATCCCACTACAGGTGTTACTCTAGGCTTATCAATAAGGAAAAAGAGGGTCAAAGAGGTTATCTGTCTCAAGTCAGAACAAGAATCCAAATTTGTTGCTATTAATATAATTGATCCCAAACCATAGGCAGTGCTAACACAACTGATGCTGGTCTATATTTTCTGTTATTTATTCCAGTCACCTGAATAAAAATAAGAAAAAAAACCCTTCAGTTTCTATCTTGTCATTATCAAAGACCAAGGTACCACAGAACTGCATAAGTAATCTCTTAAAAAATAAGATTAATAAAATTTTAAAAATATTTACTCAGAAGTCAAGAACACTAAGAAAAAATATACACTACCTTGGAAATCAGTTTAGATGATTCTCCCTGGATAGAATTTAACTTATAATGTTTCAAAATTATAGAAAGACTTTTGTGATTATTCAAGCCATAGAAATGGCAACATAAGTTTTAAATCAAATAAATTAATTACTTAGAGTTTTAAAGGCAGTCATGTCTGTATAAGATCAAGATACAAAATAAACTCACATGACACTTCAGAAAGCATAGTCTTTTTGCTTCCAGACACAGTAGAAATGTCAAAACACTTAATCTTCAATTTCTAGCCATCTACAAGGAAATCAGCAAGGTCTAAGGAGCAAAATCCAACAGTCCCACAGGTAACGCAGCTGAAGGACTTCAAATAAGTAACTTGGCCGCTCTATATTTTGCTCATCCATAAAACAAAGCCATTATCTGTCAAATCCACCTCAAAAAGTTATAAATAATAAAATGAGACAATGAATATGAAGATCTCAGTAAAATGAAAGGTACAATTAAAAACCAGCCATTGGCTGGGCGCGGTGGCTCACGCCTGTAATCCTAGCACTCTGGGAGGCTGAGGTGGGAGGATTGCTCAAGGTCAGGAGTTCGAAACCAGCCTGAGCAAGAGCGAGACCCCATCTCTACTAAAAATAGAAAGAAAATAATTGGCCAACTAAAATAATTAGCTGGGCATGGTGGCGCATGCCTGTAGTCCCAGCTACTCGGGAGACTGAGGCAGTAGGATTGCTTGAGCCCAGGAGTTTGAGGTTGCTGTGAGCTAGGCAGATGCCGCAGCACTCTAGCCTGGGCAAGAGAGTGAGACTCTGTCTCAAAAAAAAAAAAAAAAACACAGCCATTTGTTAAAAATCTAATGCAATGGCTCTCAGTCTCCAAGAAACCTTTCCATGAAGCTCATGAAAATCTCCATCAAAAGTCCTTTTAATTGCCATGACCCTGAAGAAGGTTCTTTTGAGTAAAACCAGGATGAAATATTAAAAGAACTTTGTACCATACTATAATGCTGCATATTGTCAAATGTGATCAGTCACCCAAGTTGCTCTGCTAACAAAATCAATTTCCATATACTTTACAAAACTTCATAACAATGTAGAATATTCTCTTTTCTTTTTTTTAGTGACAAGGTCTTGTTCTGTCACTGGGCTGGAGTTCAGTGGTCCAATCACAGCTCACTGTAACCTCGAGTTCCTGGGCTCAAGTGCGCCTCCTTCCTCAGCCTCCCAAGTAGCTGGGATTACAGACACATGCCACCATGCCTGGCTAGTTTTTATACTTTTTATTTTTATTTGTAGAGATGAGATCTCATTGTGTTGCCCAGGCTGGTCTCAAACTTCTGGGCTCAAGTGATCCTCCTGCCTCAGCCTCCCAAGGTACTGGGATTACAGGTATGAGCCACCATGTCTGGCCAAAAAAATTATTCTTAAGTACCTGCACAGTATTTGCCAACATTTTAAACAAAATCTGATCATTTCTGTAAGAACAATTAACGTCAATGTTTAAGAATAATCAGAAGATTAATCATCAAAACATTTTTGGACATATAACCTACAAAGGTATGCCTTTATATTCAAATTAAAATTTCAGTAAAGTTATATATAAACAATCAGTATGCATTTAATAAGATTCATTTTTCTGCTGCATCAGGAAACATTATCTATTGTACTTACTTCTGTATAACATTTTGCAAGCTCAACATCATACCCAGTTCTCCTTTCATCTTTTCTCTGTTCGCACGGCATTCTGCCAAGTATCGAAGAGCCTACCACAAAAACAGTAATAGGTTAATTCATCTGTCCAGACTATTCAAAATTGAAACCACCACTAATGTACAGCAAAAGAAAAAGAGAGAAAAACAGGTTTTTGTTTTTAGAATCAATTGGCATTCAAGTGTGTAGAAACTCTCCTTTAAATGTGATAACCAGAGCAATTCCTCAGGGAAGAAATGATCCTCTGAGTTGGAGTAGCTGAATCTGCTCTTTGAAATGAAGGTTCCTAACTTATCTGCAAGGTCAAAGTTAGGTTGTTCTGGTTTTATTTTCACCACTTCATCTTGACAAGGATACAAGGAACTATATGCCATTTATTAATTTCAGGGAGTAGTCCCAGTAGTGATCATTTCCCTAAACAAATTTCATACATTAATTAAAATAAACTGCTATGAGGGAGAAAACATATAACCACCTTTATGGAATGAACTGATCCTCCTGATTTTACTACAATTCACCTTTAAAATGTGTGTTTTTTTTAAATTGAAAAACAAGACATGAACTAATGCTCACAAATTTTCTATTTTGTGAGTTAAGAACTTTTCTAGCATTTTTTAATATTTAAAATACATTTTTACAAGAATTCCTTTCACATGGTGCTTCTTTAGGGATCTCATTTATCTGTTCCCCCTTTACACTTAAATACTGCTATCATCTACAGACCTGCTTATCACTCATTATTCACTGAAGACTTTGGTATCTGATTCTCAGGGCAATACTTCTGTGGGCTCCACTATCTAATATCCTGCCAGGTCAGTGCCATTGACCTTTCACATTTTTGCTTGTTATTTACCTTCTGTTTCCAAAGTTCCTGGTCATTATTGAAAATGTGCCATCCATGAAATCACAAATTAAACAACCTCTGATTACAATCTCCGATCTTTTCTGTAAATATTCTTACTATGACTTCCACTTCGGCCCATTAAGGATACTAAGGAAACTGCTATCCCTCCATAAAAAAACTAAGAAACAGGACAACATATATAAAATGACTATTTTCAGCCATTGGACAAGAGTTAGCATAGGACTATAATCCCTGAGAGAAGAGGAAATGATGAGGTAAGCCCTTCAATCTCCCCACCTTACTGCTTTGGAGGCAGTTTCCAGGCTGCAGCACAGGAAAGGGAAATCCAAATGGAACTCAGTGGTCTTGCTGAATTTGGGAGGTAGAGATCAAAGATGGGGAGGTTGAGGCAGCTAGAATCTGTAGAGCAGAATAACAGAGAGGAGGGGTGTGCGCCAGCATGAGAGTTCCAGAAATTGACAGAGGTGTGCCTAAGAATCTTTGGTTGAATGCTGACCTACATATATGCCTGGGATAAAAGGCTACAGGTATAGGAAATAAAATCACCAGAAAGTAGGAAAAACAATTCCTGGAGCTCACATTGGGCTGGGAACAGTTTGCACCTCTGGCTGGTGGTATTCCAAAGACCTTACAATAAATGAGGCATCAGGGAGAATCTTCGAAACAGCATTACCTTAATAGTGGAGATATCATAGCATAAAGGCTGCTTTGGATCCACCCTAACAAAACCCAAAATCAAGTCTTGAAGGAATCAAACTGATCCCAAGAAATTTAATGTCAACCCAAAATAAATTTCAAGAATATTTATAGTGGCCAGGCATGATGGCTCACGCCTGTAATCCTAGCACTTCTAGGAGGCCGAGGTGGGCTGATCGCTCAAGATCAGGAGTTTGAAACCAGCCTGAGCAAGAGCAAGACCCCGTCTCTACTAAAAAAAAAAAAAATAGAAAGAAATTAATTGGCCAACTAAAAATATATAGAAAAAATTAGCCGGGCACGGTGGCACATGCCTGTAGTCCCAGCTACTCGGGAGGCTGAGGCAGAAGGATTGCCTGACCCCAGGAGTTTGAGGTTGCTGTGAGCTAGGCTGACGCCACGGCACTCTAGTCTGGGCAACAGAGTGAGACTCTGTCTCAAAAAAAAAAAAAAAGGAATATTTATGGAAATGTAAAATAAACCCAAAAACTCAAAACCATAAAATTTATAATGTCTGGCACCTGATTAAAAATTACCAAGCATGAAAAGTAGAAAAATATAACCCATAACAAGGAGGGAAGAAAGCAATCCATAGAAACAAACCAACATATAATAGAGATGATGGAATTAGAAGATAAGGGAATTAAAACAATTATAAATATGCTCCATATGCTGAAAGATAATTAGGAAAACATGGACATGGTGAGGAAAGAAACAGAAAATATTAAAAAGACCCAAACGTAACTGCTAGAGGACAAAAATATTATATACATTCAAAATGAAAAGCACACTGAATGGGATTAATAGCAGATTAGACATTACAGAAAAAAAGATCAGTGAACTTTAAAATGCACCAATGGAAACTATCCAAAATGAAGCACAAAAAGGGGGGAAAATAGTTGAATGAATTAAAAAAAAAAAAAAAAAAAAGGAGTAGTACAACAGTGCCTTGTGGGACAACAGAAAGTAACTAATATACATGTTAAGTGCCCTGGAGAGGAGTAGAAGGGAGGAGATGAAAAAACTTTTGAAAAAATAATGGATGACAATTTCGCAAATCTGATGAAAATTAGAAACCCACAAATCCAAGAATCCCAAAAAATCCCAAGCAAAACAACAACAACAAAAAAAACAAAATACAAAGAAAACCATCCATATCAGGCATATCATAATCGTTTGTTGAAAAACAGTAATAAAGTCACAGAAGGGCCTCCAGTCCTTTGGAGAGGAAAAAAAAAAGAATTACAACACTTTTCTTATTAAAAATATACAGGCCAGGTGGGTAGATGGCTTGATTTCAGGAGTTCGAGACCAGCCTAAGCAAGAATGAAACCACCTGTCTCTACCAAAAATAGAAAAATTAGCCAGGAATCATGGTGCACTCCTGTAGTCCCAGCTACTTGGGAGGCTGAGGTATGAGGATTGCTTGAGCCCAGGAGTTTGAGGTTGCAGTGAGCTACAATGACACCACTGCACTCTAGCCAGGGTGACAGAGTGAGACTCTTGTCTCAAAACAATAAAAAAGAAAGAAATGTACAGGCCAGAAGAGAATGCAGTGACATCTGTTAAAGTACCAGGGAAAAAAATCACTAGCAAAACTTTATTACAAGAAATGTCGAAGGAAGTTCTTCAGACAGGAAAAATAAATGACACCAGTAGAAATCTGAATCTATATTAAGGAATGAAGAACACCGTAAATTGTAAAAATGATGTAAATATAAGACATTTTAAAAATTTTAATCTCTTTAAACGATAACTGATTGTTTAAAGCAAAATAAATATATACTATAGGTTTTTTTTTTTAGAGCGCCATGGCTTCAGCCTAGCTCACAGCAACCTCAAACTCCGGGTCTCAAGCAATCCTTCTGCCTCAGCCTCCCAAATAGCTGGGACTACAGGCATGCGCCACCATGCTTGGCTAATTTTTTCTATATATTTTAGTCGGCCAATTAATTTCTTTCTATTTTTTTTTTTTTAGTAGAGACGGGGTCTCGCTCTTGCTCAGGCTGGTTTCGAACTCCTGACCTTGAGCGATGTGCCCGCCTCGGCCTCCTAGAGTGCTAGGATTACAGGCATGAGCCACCGCGCCCGGCCTATACTGTAGGTTTTTAAACATATGTAGAAGTAAAACGTATGACAATAATAGCACAAAGGAGGCCGGGCGTGGTGGCGAGACCCTGTCTCTACTAAAAATAAAAAGAAATTAATTGGCCAACTAAAAATATATACAAAAATTAGCCAGGCATGGTGATGCATACCTTTAGTCCCAGCTACTCGGGAGGCTGAGGCAGGAGGATCACTTGAGCCAAGGAGTTTGAGGCTGCTGTGAGCTAAGTTGATGCCACGGCATTCTAGCCCAGGCAGCAGAGCAAGACTTTGTCTCAAAAAAAAAAAATACAATATAACAATATCATAAGTAATCCAGAGATGATTTAGGTATATGAGAGAATGTGCACAGGTTATATGCAAATACTATACCATTTTCTACCAGGGATTTGAGCATCCCTGGATTTTGGTATCCAAGGGAGGTCCTGCAATCCCTTGCAGCTACTGAGGACTGACTATAGTCGCTAGAGAACTCGAGAGATGGGCTGACTATAGAAGGAAAAATTGAGACCCAGCCCTGGTAAAGGACTTACCAAACTCACATGGGATTTCGGTGGTAGAGACAGAACTAGGACCTGGAGCCCAGAGTGAAGCAGCCGAGAACGAAGGTCTAGCTCAGGAGCTCAGCCTTAGGGCCACTCACAGCCCTCTAAGGATTTTCTGTGGTTTCCCCTCCCTCTTTCCTGTTTTCTTTTCTTTCCCTGCATCGTAAGGTATGTGCTGAGCTGGACTTCACAGCCCCTCCCTAATGAGGAATGGGGCTTCCTTCCATCCCCTGACCGGGCAGGGTGGGACAGTGGGTACAGAGAAATGGCCAGTCTCCTCCCAAATCAGAATTAAATTAAATCCTAATGTCAGGCTGGGCACGGTGGCTCACACCTGTAATCCCAGTACTCTGGGAGGCTGAGGCAGGAGGATCACTTGAGCCCAGGAGTTTGAGGTTGCTGTGAGCTAGGCTGACGCCACAACACTCTAGCCCGGGTGACAGAGCGAGACTCTGTCTCCACAAAAAAATAAAATCGTAATGTCAGAAAAGGAGTTGATTGAGTGAATCTAAGAGAAATAACCAACACTGGCCGTAGGATGCCAAGTTGGTGACTTTGTTTCTCTGAACCTCAGCTCCTCATCTATAAAATGGGTTGGAGAATACCATCACATGCAGACTTTTCTTTAGAATTAAATGATAAGGTGTGTGTATAAGACACCCAGCATCTCAGTGTGGTCTCCCTGGAGCTTGCCAACCCTCTGCTTTGAGCCCTAAGATACCCCAGGTGAAGACAAAGTGACAGTTACTTGGAAACCCAGTAGCCAACAGAGGAAAGAGAAGTTTTAAAACTTTGAAAGAACAAAAAAAAAAAGTGAGGAGGGGGAAAAAAAGGTATTAATAAATCAAAGGAAAGGAGTGTAAGCTGCCTCTCAAATTCCCCACCCATGCGGCCAGAGGGCAGCCCACAAGCTTTCCATTTGCTCGAAGAGGGGAGTTAGAAGTGACCACAAACTCTTCAGTGGGCGTAAGCCTTTTTAGCACTTGCAGGCAAGAGGTGGCATTTGCGAGGCCAAGGCCCAACTGGAGAAATTGTTTACCCTTGTCATTTTCAAGAGAAATGCTCATTTGTTTTCATTTACATGAGATACCCATTTTTCCCACTGAAATGAGCAAAGATTTTTTCAAATAATAAAACCCAGTGCTGGCGAGGATGTGGTAAGATGGGCACTTGTGTACCCAGAAGGTGGGGGAATAAATTGCTTCCTGGAAACGCAATTAAGTAATACGAAACGAAGTTGTAGGAGGGTATTGCTTCCCTCCTACCTAGGTCCCTACTCCGAGTTTCCCTCCATTCTTTTTTCTGGCCTCAGCAGCCCCCATATCCCTCCTCAAACACCCTACTCCAGCCACTTAGACCTTGTTCCATTCCCAAAAGGATATTATCCCCTCACCCCCACATTAGATGTTACCTCCTACAGGAAGGCCACCAGCTTGACTCCTACCAGGTAGACCAAGAACCTCTTGTAGGTTCCCAGGATCCAGTAGGATTCCACCATCGCTCTGGGTCTGTCCCCTGTGTGCACAGATCTCCAGAACAGGCACTCAAATAAATATAGAATGTGTGAAATATTTGAAGGATAGGGTATGCTCTGTGTGGTCCCAGAAGGCTGAGCCACAGGGAGGGGAGGGGGGTGGAGGTATAGGTTTGAGACAGCACCTGAAAGAATCTTCTAAGAATTCTGGCTCACTAACCCAGCATAGGTTGCCTTGAGCTGTAATGAGCTGCCCATCACGGGAGGTATGCAAGCAAAAGTTTGGAAACTACTTCTCTAGGTCCATCTCTCTGGCTTCTGCACCCCTCCTGCCCTGACCTCCTGTGTTGGTAGATCCAGTGCTTTTTAAGCTCTTAAATGGTGGTGCATAAAAGGCAAACTTATACCTGAGATATATATATATATATATATATATATATATATATATATATATATTATTTCTATTAAAAATTAACCATTGGTTGGCCTTTTCAGGGTAGAAAAGAGTCTAATGTAATCTACATGCCACCAAGTGAACTGATTTCTTTCCTTCCTCCAGTAGGATGCCATGTCGGACTCAGCGTTGGTCTTTGGGTCAGGCAAGGTGGATGTTTAGCAATAGGTGTAACTCAGTCAGATTCGCTGAGTAGGGAACTCATGCAGTTGGCCCCAGGGAGGCCAGGGGACCCACAGGGCGCTGTTCCCACGGCCCGGGGCAACTCAGCCAGTTTCCCAGAAGGGCGGCAGAGGAGCCTCGGGGCTCTGCCTCATAAGAGCCTCCAGCGAAACCGATCTCTAAAACCGAGAAGCCTCTGTGGGAACGATGATCTCAATGCAAGGCACGCTGGGACCCGTGGCCGGCCTGCCCCCTCACCTCGGCCCCTCCTGGGGCTCAGGGGAGAGGCCGGAAGCCGTCGGTACCTCCTGTGCCCAGCCCACAAGCCCAGCTGGAGTTCCGGGTGCCAGGAACAAGCCGACAGGCAGGAAGCGGGGGTGGGCAAGAGTGCAATCCCTGCTCTCCCCATGACACACTCGGGGAAGTGCCTCTTCTCTCCTCTGAGCCTCACTTTTTTCAACTGTCCAAGGGGCACAAGGTTGGCACAAAGGCCGAACAGTCAGCCCAGGCGCGTGCTTTGTCTGCAAATGCAATAGGTGTTCAGTTCTCGGGCTCCCTGAGCTCCAGGAAAAACCCTCAAGGGCTCAGGGGGTCTGATGTGATGGCAAGACCATGTCACCTGATGGAAATTCACCTCCGGCCTTAACCTCTCAGTCCCTCGCCAGACGAGTCCTTCTTCAGCCCAAACTGCACCAATCCCCCAAAAGAGAGAGGCCTTGGATTCCCTCCTCTGCCCTGGGTGTCCCAGGGCTGGGCCAGGATCCTCAGAACAACGCTTATTAAGCGCACCCAATGGGCCGGACGCAGTGGCGCGTGCCTGCAGTCCCAGCTACTCGGGAGGCTGAGGCAGGAGGATCGCTTGAGCCCAGGAGTGTGAGGTTGCTGTGAGCGAGGCTGACGCCACAGCACTCTAGTCTGGGCAACAGAGTGAGACTCTGTCTCAACAATTAAAAAGAAGTGTGACCCAAGACCCAGCTGGCTGGTGGGAGCTTGAGAACACCCCTGCCCAGGGCTGCGTGGTGTCGCCAGGAAGAGATGAGGGCACCCGGCCCCGGTCGCCACACACGGCCCCGAAAGAAGGAAGCTCAAAGGTGCCCTGTGTTCAGCTGAGGCCAGAACCCAGCCAGCCCTGGCTCCCAGTAAGACCCCAGCTAGGAGGGTCTCTCTTCCGGGGCCTGATTCTCCTCCACTGCCCAGGACAGCTGGCCGACCCCCGCCGCACACACACCGCGTTAACTCCACACCCAGCCCGTGAGGCTTCCACTCCTGACTCTTCTCCTCAAAATCAGCACTCACAGGTCATTTGCCCCTGGATACCCCTCGCCACCAGCTCCCACTCGTGTTCTCCATCGAATTAACGGTAGCTCTGTCCCCACCCCGCTACAGGCACTCGGGCCAAACGCCCCGGAGTCATCCTCAACTTCTCTTGTCTTCTCGCTCCGGTATATGGACCCATGTCAGGTGACCACCAGCTTCGCCTTCAGACATCGATCTAGAGCTGGGTGAAATGGCTCACACCTATAGTCCCAGCTACTCTGGAGGCCAAGGCAGGAGGATCGCTTGAGACCAGGAGTTTGAGGCCAGCCTGGGCAACATAGTGAGACCCGATCTCTACAACAAGGAAGAAAAATTAGCCAGGCATGGTGAGTGCACATCTGTAGCTCCAGATACTGGGGAGGCTGAGGCAGGAGGATCGCTTAAGCCCAGAAGTTGGAGGCTGCAGTGAGCTGTGATGACACTACTGTACTCTAACCTGGATGACAGAGTGAAAAAGTGAAAAAAGTGGAAAAAAAAGTGCAGGCCCTCCTGCCTCAGCCTCCCGAGTAGCTGGGACTACAGGCATGCGCCACCATGCCCGGCTAATTTTTTCTATGTATGTTT
>CAUYPO010005259.1:0-11483 GCA_963574435.1 Cheirogaleus major
TTGGCTTGACCACATGTCACACAAACAATGCTGCTCAAACTACTGCAACTAGACTTGGAAATTGTCATCTACCATATTCACCAAACCTTGCACCAACTGACTACCACTTCTTCCAGGCTTTGGACCATTTCTTGCAAGGAAAAGTATTCAAATTCTCAACAAGCTATGGAAACACCTTTTGCAAGTTCATCATCACTCGCTCTCCAGGCTTCTTCACTGCTGGCATGAACCGAGTTACGGTTAAGATAGCAAAACTGTGTCGATAGTTAAGGCTCATACTTTGATTAATTGTACTGCTTCTTGTTTGAGATAATAAACTACTCTTTTGATTCAAAATCAAATGTTTCATATTTAATGACCTAATAGATCCTCATAAGTTCTTGTAAGCACCTGGCTCATTTGAGGCCTTTCCATGATCTTAAAACAGGAGAAATCACTATTTTCTAACAGGAAGCATGGACAACTTCTACGGGAGCTAGGGTTTCAGGGGGCTCTGGGAACTAACTCAAGGTTCTAAAGTGAATCTACCCAGATTTCCCCATCCCAAGTCTCAGGGTCCCAATTCCTTCCCTATTAGTCCCTGAGTTTGATGTAAAATACCTGTTGGAGGTAAGAATTCAATCTTCTCTCAAGCCTTGCTACTGTCATGATTAACTCTGAGCCTGGTTCTCCACTCTGTCCTCATGCTGCAAAAAATTAGGGGTTTCCTTGCCTGCCCTCAAGGAGACAATGAGGCTTTTACACTTTTACCTTGAATTGGTGAATAATCACTCTAGGCCTGTCACCATCTCTTCAATGATCCAGTGGTGCTCAGAAAAGCCAACAAACACCATAGTTATCATAGTTACCATTTCATTCACAGCCCTCAAGTACCGGCAATATTGTATCACCTGGTGTATCCCCTTCCACCTGTATGCCATCTAAGTTTATCCCTTTTGAAAGTTTTAGTGATTACACTTCATTTGCATGCCAAGGATTATCTGCATTCCACTTAGCACCATTGATGGTGTTGTCAGTGTCAACTTACCAGTGAGTGATCCATCTCCAAAATTCCATTTTAGAGGTGGCTTTCCAGGATCAGTCCTGTTCCACTGGTTTGAATTTATTTCCTGAAAACAAAGATGGAGAGTTGCACGCAGGTTGGTATGGGAGAGCTCTTGTGAGATGCACTCATAAGGAAGTGAAGAAGATAGGAATGGTGTGGAAAGGTGGAGGGACAAGCTGACCTGCCATGTGATTTAACTGATAACTCCATCTTCTGAGACAGTCTGGAGCCAGGATGGCTCTTCTGAGTTGTCTTAAGGCAAGAGTTTTGGGCTTTTATTTATTTATTTATTTTTGAGCTTGGGACTTTTAAATCCCCAGACATTGGCTCCCCAAATTCAATACCCCCAACTTTTCTTTTTCATTTCCCCAGCCTTAAGAGATGGCAGCTATTTCTTGCAGTCATTATCTCTAGGTTATCTCTGAGATTTCCTTCTGATTTTTCAGCTTTTTAATTCCTCTGTAACCAATCTCCTATCTTTAGTTTCCTCTGTGAAAATATCTACTACGGTTTCTATTTTCTTGACAGATTCTGCCTGAATAGTCATTTGCAAAAAGAAAGAAGTAAATAGTGTGCCTAGTCCTTTAGAGGAATGATAACAATGTGAAATAGCTCCTTTGGTGAGTTAGTGTAAGAACTGACAAAGGATGTGAAAATAACTTGTTGCACTGAACTGAAAACTACCTACAAATTTTCAGCAGCACTATTTGTGCAATCGTGTCACTTCTGCTGGCAGCTAAGTTGTAGGAGAAGCAAAGGCCAACATTTGAGTGGATTAAAGGTTTCCCGAGTAGACAGACATTAGAAGGGCAAGGAGCAAGGTTATTGAGAATGCTGCCAGAAAACAGTTTTAAGTCAGAAATCACCCTAAATAAGGTCTAGTGCACAAAAAACTTCTTTTCCCATAGAAATTTAACTACATAAGCTATATAATTAGAACTTGATATCAAAGCCATCTTATACTAGTGCTTAGAAGTCATAAGACTACACTGTTCTTTCATATCTGTCTCACGTTTCAATGATGTAATAATTGTATTATCATATGATCAAATATTTCATCAAATCTTTGCTAAGCAAAACGAGTTCATTGCTATGGAGTCATCATTTGGACTCTGTTTAGGTTACATCTAGTTAAAAATGAAATAAATAGCTGAACTCTGTTTTGCCTTTTATATCCCATTCTCTTTGCCAAATATTCAAGGCTCAGGAAGGGTCACTTCAGCACAAACTGTTGCAAATTTCCAGAATAAAATTCTGTAATCTCTTATTGTGTAATAAGACTCCGGAGAGCTACCTTGTCAAAGTTAAGACTGCCTCTCTCAGCAAAACTTGCCATTTGCTATTGCAAAATATGATTGAAGACAACTCATAATTTGGGGGTATATGATTAAGGAAGCTTTCTAAAATGATCTTCCTGAAAAAGATGTTAGACCCATGATCCACCCTTGTGTACACCTCAGTTCCTTTAAGAGAGTTAAATCACTTTCATATGTAGAAAATTATATCTTTAGGACACAGCCCAGTTTTTCCTCCTTTAATACAAACACTGATCCTTCAAAGAGCTACTCTTCCCTCCATCCCAGCTAAGGCTTGGTTCCTCCTTTGGCATCCCTTACCACTTAAATTCAGATGGAACTAGAGATGTTTCTAAGGGTCATTCACACTCCTGGTCTGATTAACTGTCTATGGTTGGGGTGGGGGAGTCTTGTCTTTAATTATACTAAGACAGCATGCTTCCTCATTGGCAACAAATACAATTATTTTAATCATTTAAAGACATTCCTGTTTGGCTGTGGCATTTCTGATTGTTCTGGTTGGTATACAACAAACCACATTTAAATAGAACTCAGAAGAAAATTGCATCTTTGATTGAACTCTTCATATTCCCTGAAGGTTTCCCCCTACCCCAGAGTATTTCAGGCCAAGGAGTGTTTGCTGTAACTGAGAAAGGTAGGAAAGCAAGAATGCATATTAGAGAATGACAAAATCTTCTTGTCCTCAAACTATGAGTGACTGGAAAGATAATATAATGACATATCCTGTGAAAGCGATTTTCCACGTGAATGGTACAGGGCATTGGGTTTGGGAAGAAACTGTGCTTGGTTGGATAATTAATCCAAGTGTTTGTGTTATCCATTACTTTGTAACAAACTACCTCAAAACATGGTGATCTAAAACAACCACCATCTATTTGTTCATGATTCTGCAATCTGAGGCTGAACACAGCTCAAGGTTTTGTTGGTTTTGTCTGGGGTCTCTCATGTGTCCATAGTTGTCTAGGGATTGATTGGGACTGGAAAATCCAAGATGGACTCCCTCATACCTCTAGTGCTTCTTTTGCCAGTGACTTTCCATAGAATGTAGACAATAAATCTTCTTAAAATTGTATCTCTTTTTTGTTCCCTTTTTTTCCCAGTTTCATATAGGTGAACTATCTCAACTGGTATATTTTTCTCCCCTATGTATTCTCAAAGCACCCTGTGCATCCTCATAGCCCCCACATCATAGCTGTGTTGCCTTTTAGGCTCTCTGCATCCTCACTCCCCAACCGTCCTACCCCTGCTTTGGCCGCTACTCCCACCTGCACCATTAAACACAGAGATTACATGGCAGTTGCTTAAGAGCAGAGTCTTCTTGTTCATGATTTTATTTCAAGTTTCTGGCTCAGTGCCTGGAAGAGAATAAGTGATCAACATGTACCTCTTGAGGAAGCATGACTAAATATCAAAATCATGAATTGAAAGTAAAAATAAAAATTGCATTCCACCCCACTGGAATTTCCACAAATAAGTAACAGAAATCATTCAAAGGAATGTAAAGTCCAGGGGTTCAAACGATGAGTTATTACAATGAGGTAATGGCAGTATTTGATAAAAATCCATTGCTTCATAAGCAAATTACCAAAATAGGTTTTCTCAAGAAAAAGAGAAAAAATGTAGAATGAATCATTTAATAAAGAGCTATGAAGCAATATTAGTGTATAGTTTCTCACCATTTCTAAGTATATGAAACACCTCACAAAAATCATTTTAGACCAAAGAGATTTTTTCTCATCGCCATTTATATGATCATAAACTCGTCTCTAATTCTTACTTTCTGGACATCATAGTGTAGTTAAGCAATGAATGAAAAAGTTTGCTCAGTAAAACAAGGAAAAACAAGTGGTCATTCTTTAATCTTTTAGTTCTCTAAACCCATAAAGGTCTCATAGGATTCCATATTTTGCACTTGAAGCCCTTTCTGCCACCTATTAATACCTCTTCACCCACTTGGCTAACTTCTACTCTTTCCTCAAAATTCAGCTAACCTGTTATCAATTTCAAGAAGCCTTCCAGAAATCACTCTGACTGCATTAGGTGACATTCCACATGCTCCCCTAATACTTACTACCTCCTTCTGTCATAGTGACACCTTATTAAGATGACACATTTGCTCACCCATTACACTACCACCTCCTTGAGTGCACGAGGATACCTAATACAAAGCAGACACTCAGCAAATGCTTGTGGAAGAAAAGATTGATGTGAAAAGGAATGAACCTCTACATGCTACATGGGACACTGATAATCACTCAATACAACAGGAAGGATGTCTAAGAGTCATCCTTTTGCTCATCTTACCTAAGTGTGTTGTTCTGAATACATTTCCACATTCTCCCATCCAATCATGGCCTATGAGATTCATAATGAGTGACCTCATCAGGGGACAGAGAGAGTAAGGCTATAGAGAATGAAAGGAGTGGGAAATATGGAAAAGGAGTTGAGAATAGCCCAGGAATCATGTCCTCCTATGTGAAAATTACCTCCAACCCTTAGTAATGATAATAAATTGACAATTACTTATTGAGGACTTCTGTAACATGCGCTGTGCTAAGCAGCGCTATGTGTTACCTCTTTTCAGACTCACCACATGCCTAGAAGATACACATGTGTGGGGAAAACAGCATTCAGTTATATATTGGGAAAGGAGCAGAAGTTCGGATTGAGTTTAGTTTGGGCTAATTCCATAAGCTCATATTCCATTTTTACCACTACACTATATGGCTTTCATATCCCTGAAATATTTCAGCAAGGAAGTTCCCTTTGTCTTCCTACTAAAACCTGCTTCCTGAGTCTATTAATAGCAAGTATAAAAGTTCTTTCAAAAGATTAGAATTTTTATTCTGTTGTTTCCTAATTATTTATTTTTTACAGCAAACACATCTTCAGACTTTGAGGTCTATTTGAGAGATAAAAGGCAAAATTCTCTGTTGAAATTTTACTCTATTGTCATTTCAGAAGGTATCACCAGAGTCAGATGGTCATCAAACTGTCACTTTGTTATTGGTACAAAGACAGGAGAACATGGCACAGAGTCAAGAGAGTCTATTCCACATCCAGTACTGAACTTACCCTCAGTCACTGGAAAGACAGGTGGACAACCAGGAAACTCTTATGGCTCTCCTGGTCCACTTCACCTTCCCATCTCACCCCGCCCCAGAAAGGACAATGGTGTGCTTGTAGGTTGGTCCTTTTTCCAAATAAAGGGAGGAGTAGGATCAACTACATAATTTGCAAGATCCAGGGCAAAATGATAATGTGGGGCCATTTGGTCAAAACCAGAAAAAAGCTGTTAATATAATATAAACTCTTTTGCTTTCTACTCAGACCTTGCTATTAACTTGTCATGGCAGTCTTATTTGCTACTTAATGTCATTTCCAGTAAAGAAAAATTAGAATTTTAAGGAATTTACAATGCCAAATATCTCATAGTGCTCATTACCAAAAATTATTTTGCTCTACCAGCTGACAACCTGATTAAGATCTCCTGAAGTTTTGTTAAATGCAAAGAATTGGAAATCCCTGACTGCAAACTTTGTTACCTATTCATTTGAGTCATTCATTTTCTCATAACCAAGATTTATCCAATTATTGTTAATTAAATATGTTACCATTTTGGTTAGCAGCCTCTTGTGTAATATGATATATTGAGAGAAGATTAAAAAATTGAATTACCATTAATTTTATTATCTTTTCCCAACATAATTTTTTAAACAGACTTTTTATTTTATGTGCTCTGAATACATTTTTATCATATCTTTGGAGCTACAGATTTATCATTTTCATCACATAACTTACATAGAAAGTCTCTATCATGTAACTTAATTGGCAAAGCCAATATGGTTGTCTAGTCCTTCAGCTAAGTCAGACTTATTTTCTGCAAAAAATAAACTAATCTTATGTTTAAATAAACATGTTAATGTGAGTTTTATAGACTATAAAATCATGGAGAAATAAATGTACAAGGAAACATAAGGTAGATTACTAAAAGCAATCAAGGTAAACTTATGGTATAGTTTGACATAATAAATATATCCATTTATAAAATGTTATACAACAAGATTAATCAATGTGCTCTTTCTCATTAGTTAATTTGTAAAAAATGCAATGTTTGGTGTACTTAAGTCATAATTTATTCATTAATTAAGGAGTGCTATAATTGTGTGTGTTTATGCATCAAACTTCAGTGTTTGGCTTTGGGGAATAATTAAATAAGTATCATTTATAACAATCAGAAATAATTTTAGTAATTTAACTATATTTCATGATCAAAACTTTTCTTTGTGATAGTAAAAAATTATACACAGTTAAAAACTATTAAGGTTAGTACAAAGCATATATATTTTTTCTTAATAAAAGATTGAAAATATTAATGTAAAAATATTTAAAATATGTAAAAATTATTAATCATAAGGGATTGAAAATATAAAATGAATGTCCTTTAATGTTACTATATTAAATAAATATCAGTTAATGTTAAATATTGAATAAATTCATCATTTTATAAAATGAAATAGGGCAATTGACTAATTAGACTAAATATTTTATAACATTAGATATATCAGTTTTAGCTACCATATTAAATAAAACACTGAATCTAAAATAAATAGCTAAATATTTTTATCTCTTGGTTTTAATCAAGATATCTTAAATATTTCTGCAGTCTTATAAAATATTTACATATTCAGTATAAATAAACATTTAAAAGAATCACCATCACTAAAATCTTTGGCTTTGGCTATTTATAGACATCTTCCTTTCCCACAAATGCCATATTCTAGAGATGAAAATTGAGACTAGTTAAAATATAATTGCTTAAATTTGTTGGCATTTTCCTTACAAGAATGTATGTTCCACAAGAATAAGGATCTTTTTTTCCCTCCACTGATGTATCTTAAGTGATAGAATGTGTCTGACATTTAGCAGGCAGTTGAAAACATTTGTTTAAAGAAAGAAGGAATGCCCTTAAATATTCAATATATTATTTCTGTGAGATCAATTCTTAGCAGTGACATCCTGTCGCTTTAGGGTTCTAGTTATTTACATTTTAGATTATTAGAAATTTAAAATTTGTACCAATCTATCTACAAGACTATACCAATCTACAGTCTTTTCAACAATGAACTAAATTTTAGTGTTTCCACATTCTCAGTATTTGGCACTTTCATTCACTTTTAAGGTTTTTTTGCCAATCTGATAAGCAAAATTTTAAAAATAGTATCTCATTATGACATAGATTTGTTTTTCATGACTTATTACTGATGTTCATCATCTTTTTATAGGTTTAATGGTCACTTGTATTTTTCACTAACTTATGTTTTATGTCATGTTCTCTTTCTTTTCTTTTCTTTTTTTTTTTTTTTTTGAGATATAGTCTCTCTCTGTTGCCCAGGCTAGAGTGCCCTGGTGTCAGCCTAGCTCACAGCAATCTCAAACTCCTGGGCTCAAGCCATCCTTCTGTCTCAGCCTCCCGAGTAGCTGGGACTCCAGGCATGTGCCACCATGCCCAGCTAATTTTTTCTATATATATTTTTAGTTGTCCAGCTAATGTATTTTCTATTTTTAGTAGAGATGGGGTCTCACTCTTGCTCAGCCTGATCTGGAACTCCTGAGCTCAAACAATCCACCTGCCTCGGTCTTCCAGAGTGCTAGGATTACAGGTGTGAGCCACCATGCCCGGCCCATATTCTGTTTCTTAATGTTTTCAGAAGCAATCTTGATATTAAGGTTTTATATGTTTTGCTATTACAAATATTTTTTCTGCCTATAAGTTGTCATTTTATTTTGTTTATGGTTTATTTAGTGATGCATACTTTTTGAAAGATTGTCATGAAAAGTGTTTTTCCAATCCTGTTTCTTTTTTCTCTACATTCCCTCCATTGGGTTCATGGGACTGCATTTTTGGCTAGATGAAGAAAAGAGACAAAGTCTGTGTTAGAGTAAATAATTCACTAAAAGTATCCTATAAGAGACTGTCAGTATTAACAAGGGAAAGTTTTGTCTTGTCTATTTTCAGTCTGAGAGACTTTCAGTACTTAAGACCTCTACCAAAAATGCAGAAGAACTGAAGAGCCTGAAATCACTCCTGGCCCCAACTCACCTGCTTTGCTCTACAAGAAAGGGAAAAATCAGGTGAAGCTGATTGACTGGAAGCTGGGGGTGTGTGGCAAAGGAAAGGAAGGGGTATCAAAAAGGGGTGGTGTTCTTGTCATCCTAGGAGGAGAAATATTCATGTTGATCAACTTCAGTTGTTGATTTCCTTAATAAGTTTAAGTATACTTATTAAAAACTCAAGGCTAACCATTGATAATTAGGACATAATACTTCCAAAGCATTTGGAGGATAAAAGAAGCAAAGAGAACTTAGTCATATAAAAAGAACTAAAGAAAAAGAAATAGCAATAAAGCATACAAAAGAGAAACAATAAAATATGATTCTAAAAACATATGCCAGTATATCAGTAAATGTGATAAATTTTCTTGAGTTAAATTCATATATTAAAAGACAAAGATTCTCACACACTGGGGAAACATTACAGCCATATTCTTTTTTTTCAAAGATCCAAGTACAGTGAAACAACACAGGGAGATTAAAAATAAAAGAAGGCAAAAGGGTATTCAAAGCAAATGCTAATAGAAGTATAGAGATATAAAGACATTAATATGATATAAAATATAATTCATGATAAAAATTACTAAAAGGGCAGATTACATCAAGATGGTGGACGAGAAACACTGCCAGACAGAGTGTCTCTGGAGAAAAGACAGCTTCTAGAAGAAATTAGAAGAAAGAAGCAAGCAGACGACCATACATAGGATGGGGGTCGGAAGGAGGGGTACCAGAGACTACGGGAGACTCTACGGGAGGAGGTTGCGGAGGAGAACTGGAAGGAGAGACCTCCTGAGCAGCTTGGAGACCAGAGGCAAGGGTATGTGGATTGGTTAACTTCCCCCTCCCTTGCATCTCAGACTGCTGCTGGGCTTCCTAGCGGTTGGAGAGACCTGCGGACACCAGCCCAGAGATGGCTGCTGCCAGGGAGCGGTAAGCCTGTAGCAGACGCAGCACCAGGCTCCCAACTCCCTCAGGGCACCTCCATGTGCACAGACCCGACCGCGCAGCAGGCGCCATATTGCTACACTCTCCCCTCCCCCGTCCCACTCTGCTGCTCCCAAGAGAGACAATAGAGCCACCAGCCGGAGGCATCTCCAGGGAATGGGACCTTTCCTTTTGGGGCCCTACAGCTGACTGAGGGGTACTCAGATGGGGAGCTCCCTACCCACCAGCCCTCACAGGTGCTGCTGGCCTGGTGATTCTGGCAGAATGGGGCAGATCCTGAGGTTGAGAGACATCTACCCAGCTTGGGCTCCCCATGGGGGTATTAGGACTGGCACTCCTCTCCCTGGTGGGCTAAGGGATTGAACTCCAGGGCCCAGAGGTCAGACCTGAGGACCAGATCCCACGCACCCAGGTCTCACATTGCCCGGGGCACAGAAGGGATATTCAGAAAGAGCCTACTAAGCTGTGTGTGCCTTTAGGGGCAGATCAGCATGCTTGAGGGCAATCCTGCTCCCAAAGTGGGGCCATGTGCCCAGCCCAGGTGGCAACCCAGCGCAGGGAACCTCCTGGCCTGCATCACAGCCAGGGGAGACCCGGTGGCAAGATGTCTGGCCTGCTGGCAGAGGCCCAGGAGAAGCCGTGTAGTTGGGGAGGGTGGAAAGGAGTGAGGCCTGCTCCAGACTGCAGGTCTCAGACAGCCCCACCCCCACATGCAGACTTTCTGACTGAGTGGGGCCATCCCAGCCCCTCCCTGACAGCTTTTCCGGGAAACAGAGAACAAGACTTTGACCCCTGCTAACAGCATTTGTGGTGCTTAAGGGCAGGCTTACTCAACCCAGCTCCACCCAGACTCACTCCCAGACCAACCCTCACTGAAGTGGAGAATAAGAACACACCTGGAAGTCCCAGGGCCCCACCCACCACCTGAGGCACTAGAGTGCCTCTCCAGAGGAACAAGAGCTGGTTACAGGACCCAAAAACAGCAGTGCAGCCTGCTCTTCTGAGCAAGCACTACCTACTGACAGGGAGGACATTCTGCACACCCTTTTATGGCATCTACTGACTCATCATACAGGGTGTGGTCGAATCTCACCCATAAACACCACCTACTGGCTCAGAGACTAAACAGGATGTGTCAAAGTAAGAAGCAACAACCGATCCAGATGGGAAGAAATCAGCGAAGGAACTCTGGAAATATGAAGACCCAAACGGAAAGCACACAACCAAAGAGAAACCCCAGCCCCTTAGAAATGGACAGCAACCTAAATCAGACCACTAAAATGACAGAAGAAGAATTTCAAGCATGGATTGTAAGAAAATTCAATGACTTGCAAGAACAACTGGATAACCAACACAAAGAAAATGCAAAAAGATTCCAAGATCTGGAACAAAAATTCACTAAAGAAATTAAAACAATGAAGGAAAATCTAACCGAATGCCTGGAAATGAAGAATCAATTCAGGGAACTACAAAACACAGTGGAAAGCCTCAAGAACAGGGTAGCTCAAACAAAAGAAAGAATCTCAGAGATTGAAGATAACACCTTCCAATTAAATAAATCAGTCACAGAGATAGAGCAGAGAAATAAGAGAAAAGAGCAAAGCCTACAAGAGATGTGGGGTTATGTAAAGAAACCTAATGTGAGGGTTATAAGGTTACCCAAAGGGGAAGAAGAAAACACTCAAGGGTTGGATAAGCTATTTGAAGATATAATAGAGGAAAATTTCCCAGGCCTTGGTAAAAATCTCGATATTCAAGTTCAAGAAGCTCAAAGGACCCCTGGGAGATTCAATGCAAACAAGAAGACATCATGAGATGCAGTCATCAGACTGACCAAAATATCAACTAAAGAGGCTCTTCTATGAGCTGTAAGACGAAAGAAGCAAGTAACATACAAAGGAAAGTCAATCTGAATAACACCAGACTTCTCTACTGAAACTTTGCAAGCAAGGAGAGACTGGGGCCCCATTCTCACTCTTCTGAAACAGAATAATGCTCAACCTAGAATCTGATTCCCTGCAAAACTAAGTTTTGTCTATGAAGGAGAAATCAAGACATTCTCA
>CAUYPO010005262.1:0-46062 GCA_963574435.1 Cheirogaleus major
ATCCTCAACTGTGCTGAATACTTTACATACGCTGTATTCTAGCTTGGGTTTCCCAAGAGACCCAGAGACAAAGGTCCATGTGCAAGTGATTTATGAAAGACAAGCTCCCAGAAGAGATGGGTAAGGAAGTGAAGGAGCAGGCCAAGGAAGGGGAGGAGACAAGCAAGTGTGTGACCTCAGGCAAAGCTGCTTAGAGGTACCTTCCCTGGGTCTTGCAAGGGACTATGGATCACACCCCAGAGTCAGCCCGGTAGTGACAGTGAGGCTGGGCCTTTCTTACGCATCATCAGGCAGAGGATGAGGGCCACGTTGGGGGAATATAAATTCCCAGGCACTTCCAGCTCTACATCTTTGAGCAAAGTGGGGCTCCAGTAGCCCAAGAGAGGCCACAGGTGCTGGCCACAGGTGTTGGAAGCAAAACAAACCTCAAGGAGAAATGTAAAAAAAAAAAAAAAAATGGAGAATAAAGGGTCCAAGGAGATCTCAAAGGAGAAGGCATTACAAAGTCCAGTCCTTCCACCCCAGTGCAACTTTGCTCCAAAAGACAGGACCTCGAGGTGATGGTGTAAGCCTCCACCAGCCTACTATCGACAAATGGCTGGGGAGGCACCGTGGCCCATGGTTGAAGGTCATCTCTTGAGGTAGCTTCGAATCCTCCTCCAATTTACTAGTTTTAGTATATTCACAGAGTTGTGCAACCATCACTACGATCGCAGTTTAGAATATTTTCATCTCCCTACAAAAACACATACCCATTAGCAGTCACCCCCCGTTCCCTCTTCCCGCCAGCACCTGGCAACCACTAATCTGTTTTCTGTTTCTATAGATTTGCCAGTTCTGGACATCTCATATAAATGGAATTGTACAACTGATTTCTTACACTTAGCATGATGCTTTCAAGGTTTATCCATGTTGTAGCCTGTGTCAATATTACATTCCTTTTTATTGCTAATAAATACTATTCCATTGTATGGATATAATAAATAATATTCCATTGTATGGATATACCATTTCTATTTATCCATTTATCAGTCAGTGGACATTTGGGTTGTTTCCACTTTTTAGCTATCATGAATAATGCTGCTGTGAACATTCACATACTAGTTTTTGTTTGAATGTATGGTTCATTCCTCTTGTCTATATACTGAGGAGTAAGGTGCCTGAATCATATAGAACCTCTATTTTTAAGCTTTCGAGGAGCTGTCAAACTATTTTCCATAGCAGCTGCACAATTGTACATTCCCACCAGCAATGTGTGAGGGTTCCAATTTCTCCAAATCCTCACCAAAACTTGTAATTATTTATCTTTTTTATTCTAATCCATCCTAATGAGTATGAAACAGTATATCTCATTGTGGTTTTGATTTGCCTTTCCCTAATGGCCAATAATGTTGAGCATCTTTGCATGTGCATATTGAACATTTGTATACCTTCTTTGGAGAAATGGTTATTCAGATCCTTTGTCCATTTGTAATTGAGTTATTTGTCTTTTTATTATTGAGTTCTAAGAGCTCTTTATATATTCTGGATACCCATCTGTTCTCAGCTATATATTTTGCAAATATTTTCTCCCATTCTGTGGATTGTCTTTTTGCTTGCTTGATGGTATAATTTTTAGCATAAAACTTTCTAATTTTTATGTAGTCCAATTTGTCTGTTTTTCCCTTTGGTTGGTTATGCTTTTGGTGTCATGTCTAAGAAATTATTGCCTAATCCAAGGTCACAAAGAGTTACTTTTATGTTTTCTTCTAAGAGTTTTAGATTTTATTTCTTATATTTAGCTCTCTAATCTATGTTGAATTAAACTTTATGTGTGGTGTGACGTAGGGAGTCCAGTTTCATTCTTTTGCATGTGGCTATCCATTGTCCTAACACCATTTTTTGATGTCTTGCTCACCTCACGGTGTGCTCCCTGCTACCTCTGCTGGACATGAACAACTAGGTACTTCGAGAGACTAAAGCTCTCATTTATTCAGTGGTTGGCACATACTCCTTATACCACTCCAGGCCTTGCTTTAATTGTATTAGAAAACATAAAATTGGAAGCAAAACTCTCAAATATCACTTCCATTTCACAAAATAAAATTAGTTAGGCTCAAATAATTCCCCATTCAGTATTAAGTTTTGGAGAAGAAGTTTTTGTTTTTATTTATGTCCAAATGCATTTGAAATATCTTTCTTTCTATATCTCCGTGGGCTGTTTAACCAGATGAAGAATCCATACAGAGCTACAAAAATCAGTAGAAAATGAAAAACATTCATGGAGAATTAGTTTTCTTTGTCTATACAATAAATGCCCCTTGACTTGTTTGAACGGCTTTGCATCAAGCAACAATTAACAGGAAGGGACATCACGACTGGATGGCTTGGCTTCCTGCAGAGGCAGCTTTTGCTCACAGGAGCTTCCGATTCTTGTCATCACCCTCCTCTGGGGCAGGGCCAGGCCAGGCCAGCTTGTCACCTGGGATGGGATTCCTGAGGCTTCATTTTCTCACTTGGCTTTTCCAATTGAGTCTAGAGCCTCGAATTGAAAGGAACATTTTAGAACTTTCATCTGGACTTGGCAGGACTAAGTAAGCACCCCCTTAGCACCTGCCTTTGTTAGAATTAGGTTCATCTGTCTGAAACTGAGGCCCCAAATAAAAGTGGTTTGCAGACTACTCAAGTTTATTTCTCTCTCATGTGCCCAGGGCTGGTAGGTTGGCTCTATGCCACTGGGTCTGGGGGGGCTGCTCTGCCTCATCTACATAACTTAAGCTGCCAGATGTCCAGCCATCACATCTGCATCCCTATAGCAGAAGGAAGGACAGCAAAGAAGGGAATGCCCCTTCCATTTAAGGATACTTTCTGGAAGTTGTACACCACTTCTAGGTTCAGGCTTTAGCTAGAACTTAGTCTCAGGGCCACACTTAGCTGTAAGCAGTGCTGTGAAATGTAATACTGTTATTGCAGGTAGACATGCACCTGGCCATAAATTGGGCTCTCTATCTTGAAGGAAGCAGAACAAAATTGATATTGGGGGGTGTCTAGACTTCTCTGCCAGAGTCTGAGGTCACTCTGCCCCAAGAGTCAAGGGACCTGTTTCCAATTTCAATTCTGCAAATTCTTCATCAGCCCAGGCAGAGAGTGGCTAGGACAGTGCGCACAGGTGCTGCTTGCTCAGTGTGCCCTGCTTCGTTTCTGCATTTTCCTATAATATCCTAGGATTTAGTACAGAGAGGGAAAATCGAGCTCTAGACACTGCCGGAAGGAAACCCCACATGGCTCAGAGTGTGGGGATTTCGCTACTTGAAATACGGTTGTACCCTCTCCACTTTCAAACGAAGATGCTGACATTGTTTCCAGAACAATCGCACTGTCCAGTCTAAGTAAGGGACCCACAAAAGTGTCAATTCACTGCATGTTGGCTTTTTTTTTTTTTTTTTAAACTAATTGTAACAAGTGGTTGCTGTGAAAACGCGGGCTTCCGAAGGCTGCCCTCGCAATGACCCATGCCCTGACCTGGACGGACCACCTTCTGTCCAAAGGAGGAAAAGTTTTGTTCTTAGATCAGATGAAACCCCGGCTTACCCCTGGTGGTCAGCGGGATTAATCAGACACCAGGAAAACAGCTGACAGAAATGCTGAACCGACTCACGATCATCAGTGCACACATCAGACGACGACCTTGTTCCTCTGTTCCTCCAAGGGGTCTGTCTTTGTCCCTTTCTTTGCCCTGAGATGCAGCCCCTGCTTCCTGAGGCCTGCTTCTCTGCGCTTCTTAAAGGGAGACACTTGCACGCTAGGAAGCTGCCGTTTTTTAGGATCAATATGGTGTTCCCCGGAGCCGGTTAGAAAACACAATGCCAGGGACAGCGTTTGCAGTCGGGGCTTGTAGAGGATTAGGCTGCTTCCCCGGGGTTTCCACAACCTAGACTGAAACCCTCTCGGCAGTTCACGTGGTTTAAGATGAACCAGCAGGCGTTGCCTTCAGTTTGGGGCCTTTCCAAAGTAAAATCTTCCCAACATGCAAAAAGTAACCCCTAACAACGAACCATATTCAGACGCAGAGAAAGCGTGAAAAGAGATCAAAAGAAAAATAAATTTCTGAAATTCTGCTCAGGAGGTTCCTGTAGAAGGAGTCCTTCTGGAAGAATAAAGCAGGCATCCTACCCCTACGGCGGTGTCCGTTCCACAATTTAACTTTCCAATACCAGTTCCTCCTCCACTACATGCAGAGAGCCACTTCCCTCACTCCATCCTTGTTTGGGTTTAGATTTTATTTTTTATTCCATTCTGTTTGCCAGGGCAAAAAGCAGAAAGCACAGAAAACCACCTTTTTGCTAATAACTTAATATCAAATCTATTTTAATTCAAGGGATCTCCCTCCAATTTTATTTTAAAACATGGTTGGGGGAATAAAAGCAAGCTTAGATTGTTTTTGGTCCTAAATACGGCTATTTCAAGTATTGTTATCAACGTTGTGGGGGGCAGCGTAAAAGGGGAAGGATAACCCTGAAATCTAGGATAGCTAAGAAGCGAAGACAAAGTATCACTCACTCACCATCGACTCTTAACAGATTGTGCTGGGAGGGGAGAAACGGTGACACCAGCAATATTTGAGACAGAAAGAGAAGACATGGGAAACGTCATCTATAGCGAGGAAAGAATTTAGTGAATTTAAATCAGATGCCAAAGGAATCTTTATTGGGGAAGAACAATTCACTTTTCTGATGTGCGCTGCGGAGGAAGCGTTTCAAAGCAGGACAACCTTTACTTCCAAATGTCTTCTGCAGGCTCCCCCCCCAGGACGCAGCACCGATGCTATTAATCTTGACTTAGTGAATGAACGTATTATACGGATTTCAACCCAGACCTTCAAGTCTTAAAGAGTTCTGAAGAGCGCAGATAAAGCGACCCGTTTTTTACTTTGCTGATTCCGCAGGGGTAACTCACTTTAATTCCCCTTTCATCTCCATGGGAGGACTCAGAACTCTAAAAGCAAACAGGTTTCCTTTTCTGGCTCCTGGAGAGAAGGCTTCTGTTGCTTTCTTCCTGCTGCAAGACTGAAGGTGGGTGACCGTGTTCATCTGTTACCTTGGAAGACGTGGAGGACCGGAAGTAAGTCTGAGATAATAGGCCAACGGTACATGCCTCCCTTCTTTGCGAAAAGTTATTGCCCTTCCAAATGCCAGTTTGTTTTTTGATTTTCCACGGTCCAGCCTTGTGTTTAGCACAGAAAGGCACTTTAGAAGCTAGGACACTGGTAATAACCCCAAATATACACAAGGACAAAGCAGAGGGCATGTCTCGTTTTGTGCTGTCAGGCAAATTATGACCTACGTTTTCTGCCAACACCACTATTTTTTTTTTTCCTGGATTGTTTATTGCAATACAAGCCTGTTTATTTGAGATTCTAAAATGCAATTAAATTTTCTGCGATAAAGATGAGAGAGTGAGAGGAGAGCGCTTATTATGTAGATGTAAACTGTTTCAAATGGAAACACAACTCCCATTGTGAAAAAAGGGGAAAGCGTTGAGAAAAATTATACCAGATTATCGAGGCTAAAGGAAAAATTGTATGCCTCTTGCTAAGGACCAGGAACTATATGACAACAAACGACTAAGCCGAGATGCAGTGATGGCAGCCTGGCTAGTTTCTGTCCAATCTGTACTGGAATGGTGACAATCCAAGGCAGTGATTCCCCAGCAGTCATCTGTCTGTCACCCAGGGGTTGCAAAACAGCTAAGGAGGAAGATGGCTCCAGTTTATTACGTTTTTACATGACGTCAGAAGACGGGACCTGAGGTTAGCACTTTTTTTCCTAGCAGGTTATCAAAAGACATCAACATATATAAAAGCTGGTATGAAAATCGAGCGATGTTTTAATTGATGCCATATGTTTTGTTCTTCCACATGTCCAAATCCTGGAATTGGCTAAGAAAAATAGAACTTGGAGCCTAAAAAGAAAAAGAAAAGGTCTTAGTAAATACAGTGACATCTCCCAGCTCTCAATTTGATATGTATAACAGCTGTCATGTGGTATAAGAAGAGTGTAGGAATGGGGAAAAAATTGCAATAATCTTGCATTTTGAGTTATGGAGAAGAAACTTTTAAACTATTAATATTTCTGAGAGAATAACATGAAACTGAAAGCTAAATCGCTAAAATATTGACCATGTTATGGATAAAAGTTAAAATGAATTCATTTCAGTTGAAAGAGGAAAAACTTGATACTCCTGCTCATTGGTATGGAGTGACTTTACAATATGCATACTTTTACTCAAATAAAGGAATCTGTCCAATTTTTGGACCATAATTATGCAAGGGAACACCAAAATATGTAGACTATGCAACAATGCAAAGATTTAGCTTTTGTCTGATTTTGTTTATCTCTGAAAGGCTTATTTTTGATGTGAATTAATTGGATATTCTAATGTGCTCCCTTTCCGTCCACCAAAAATATCTGTGAATTAAATTATGTAAACAGTTTCCTCAAAAGCAGAAGTGTCGCTACACTCCCCTCCCCCCACATGAAACAGTCACATAGGAGCTGACAGAAGGAGTCGGCCGTGTGAATTTTTGCAATGAGCAGGGTGCATAGCCTCCTCCAGCCTGGATCTGAGAACAGCCCTTATGAGATGATGTACCAGAAACCAACACATCTGACCAAGAGGTCTCTGAAGTTGCAGCCTTTTGTATTTACACTTTTGAAATATCTCTATTGTGATGCAAATCTTGATTTTCAATCAAAATTGGCTAGGAAAAAAAGAATCTTTCTCTGGAAACTGTTGTAGGAAGTAAGCCTAAATCTAAATTTTCTCTGTTCTGACTTCCTCTTAAGCCACAAAACAAATGTTATTAAACACATACGCCTTTCACGAATGCTGAGCGGAAGCTCAACTGTGTCAACTAGCACTTTTAATTAACCATAGTTTTAGTCCCAGAGGGCATTGAATTTATGCATTATAAATGACCATAGTTTTTTTCTTTCTTTCTAATTCGGGTGCCAATGTAAAAAGCATGTAAGAGCATTTTAGCTTTTGCCAACTGTTCAAAATCAAGTTCGTTTTACAGAGTTCTCCCTTCTTAGCCTGGATTCTTTATGTAAGTCCAGATGAATGAAATGAAATGAAATACAAAAGGAACATGTCACCAAATGGCTTGATGGCCTCCCACTTTTATTTCCTTTTATTTTAAAAGCAGAACCTGGAAATATGGAATCTTCTCAAGCCTCCCGGAAAGTCTGAAGACATTTAGGCCGCGGAGACCCAGCCTCCTGGACGTCTTTGAGCTGCCTCAGGTTGGAGGTTTGTGTGTGCACAAGCCTGTGTCTTTGACTGTCCCCTTCGGGACGGAGTTCTGAGGGAGCATTTCTCCTGCCAAAATACACACACAGCCTGGGATTAAAAGGGCTGAAACCTACCAGCAAGTTCTTAACGCCCTCCCACAATCATTAGACCAAATCCACCATCATTCTAGATTCATTTTTCCCTTATTCATCTGTCCAACTAATTCCTGCCGCATTCACCAGGCTTATATCTTAATCTTTTCTGTTACATAGAGAATACATAATGAAAAGCTGCGTTTTCTGGGTACATGCACACATTTGGAGCGGATGAACCATATGCGAAGCGACATACAATGCTGAATGCCGGCTGAATGGTGTCCGGCGCTACAAACACCGCGGACGCAGGAACAAAAAGCCGGCGAACAAGAGGCAGTGCCAGACTTGCCTCTGCTGGAACACCAGGGGACTCGCCACGAAAACATGGGTATAATTTCACTGTTTTCACTCACACAAGCTGTGGGAAAGGAGTCACCATCTGATGTTTGATTGTGTGGGATATGTTTTTGGCAGTGGCCTTGTATTCCTCATTGACAAAAAAAAGAAAGAAAGAAAGAAAGGAAAAAAAAAAAAGAAACAAGGGGGGTTGGGGGAAAAGGAGGGGGAAGGAAAAGAAGAAAGAATAGAGCTACATTTGCTGTTTTCAATTTGCTGTCTGGGGGACAGGCACAGCTGACAGTTCTGACCAGTGGCCACCTGAAAATGAGGCCGGGGCTTGGCTGCTGTGCCCTCCGCCTGCAGGCCCCCGGCCCCCTTTTATGCGGAGGTACCACACGGGGACTTTTATCCACTCTCCCCCGTCGCCTGGTTAACTTACGACTGAGCCGTGGGGCTGACGTTTGCCTGATTTAATAAAGCCTTTTATCCAAGGTGGTGGCTGGGGAAGGCAGGGTCCCCGATGGCCCAGGGGAGGAAAGGCCCCCGTCTCACAAGGAGGCATTTCCTGGAGCCGGTGAGGGAAAGAGCGAAGCTTCAAAAGGCTCCTGGGCACTGCTGGCCGCCCAGCTGCCAGGGCACAGCAGGGGTCACGCAGGAGGAGAACCCCCAGCTTGTGGGTTTCTCCTGTGGATTGTGGCGGGAGTCTGGCAGGGGCGTTAGATTCACACCCTGGGTCTCCACCCCAAACAAAGTTTCCAGAAAGAGACGTGTTGTTCTTTGCCTCCATCATCTACTCCTCACCAGGAATGCCAAATTTAGCATATTAAACATGCAAGATGCCCAGCTACATTTGGATTTCAGAAAAATAATGAATACTAAACAGTAATGTGCTGTTTACCTGCGATCCAATTTTAGCTGAGTGTCCTGTATTTTATCTGGAGGTCTTGCTCCCACCCGACCAGGCCTCCTGGGCAGGCCATCCCCAGCCCCTCACCGATGGGGCAGGATCAACAGCATCCCCTGCCTGCATCTCAGGGTGTTGAGAGGATAATGAGAAAACAGGTGGGCAGCTGCTTTCCAGAAGGGTCATTAAGTAGCCTTGCTGGCGAACATTGGTTCCTGTGCCCCAGCTGTGCAGAAGGCCCTCCTCTTCACTTCCGGTTTAAGCTAGGGGACATCACCGGTGATGCTAGAGAGAGTTTGGTGTCATTCCCTCCTGCTCCCCAGACCCCCTTCTATGACGGGTTTTGCATAATTTTATCTGGACCATGTTTTTAAATCAAATCAAACTCCCCAGTCCGGCACCCATTGCTTTCATTAGAGGCAAAGATAGTGTTTAAGGGAAGATGTGGGGGTAAAGCCACCACCTCTCCAACGTGCATACTCTACGCCTACCTGGGATCCCATCACATGCCTGGCCCCTGGGCCCCCCAAGTCCTTCACCAGTGCCACCAACTGTGGCCACAGCTCCTGTGCACAGGGATGCCGGATTGCCACTTTGATCACTGGTGTTTGTTAATAAGATGCCGAAGCCTAATTGGCCTCCAGGATTTGTCCCGAGATGGGCACGATGCCTTGAGTTCCCATTTGTGGGCCCGTGAGGCGTGTCTGATGAAGGGTAGTGAGGAAAAAAAGGTTTCCCTTTGTGAGTGGCAGGCGGGCCACCAGGGCGAACTTCGTGGATGGCCGGTGCCAAGGCTGTGCTGTCTTTTATCCTCCGGGCGGGGAGGTGGGATCAGGTGAAGGCTTAAAAGCAGGTGACACTCTGTACCAACCGGGTCCAAGCTCTTAAGAGTACATTGCAGAGGAGCACTGCTCTTTTGAACACTCCCTTTACTGGAAGACAGTGTGGCTTTCCTCACGTGGCGGAATTGCTCTCATTTTCAAACACGGTGCAGGGGCATAATGGCCATTTGTAATGATCACATTAGCATCATGGAGCAATATATCTACAATAAATTAAGACTGCTTTGCAATTAGTACTGATGATCACAGCTGCGGAGACAAATGGCATATGTGCTAATTAAATAATTTGTCACTTGACTGTTAAACAAACAATTCAGCCTCTTTATATTACAAACTGCCATCTCCAGAACACTGCCATGGGCCATTAACCCCGAGGAAGGAACAGCTTGCTGTGCCCACAATTGCCGGGGAGCGATGTCTGGACGGCCGGATGAAGGTGACAGGAAAAAATCCACTTGGATTACAAGTCCCCTCAGACTTTGAAAGTTTTCTTGGAAAATGAGTTCCGGGAGGACAAAACAAACTCTGCCCCTCGGAAAACATTTGGAAAGTAGCCCACCCCAGTGTTGAGGTTTCTAAGCTTCACTCCATGTGCCCATGTTGACGTGAGCATCAAATTGGTCACAACCAACAAAAACCGCATCACGTCTTATCTCGGCTTAATCTTGTGAGCTCAGCCACAACCTCCTCCCCATCTGCAACACCTTTGTACAGTTTTTCTTTTCTTTATGACAGTTTTAGCATGTCCCACCCCAAATGCTAATCTATAAAGTTAATGGTGAAATGTGGGTTTAATGGGGGCCTGCTGCTAGCCCTTACGATGGCTTTGTGTGAACTAAGGGGACTCAGCCCTGTACAAGAAGGGCACCAACCTGGGCAAGCAGGGTGCAAGCTGGATCTGTGTCCCTGTTCAACCCCTTGGTCCAGGGCCCTTGTGCAGTGAACAACCTGCCCAACCATACAGGCAGTCCTGTCTCAGTTGCCTCTGAAACCAGGGGAGACTTGGGTAATTTAAAGCCACAGAAAACCCCCAAGCCAATTGCCACCATTATTCCTTTCTTCCTTACTCTTTTATCAGAGTTGTTAACTAAGGGAACTTGACTTCCCCTTCTTATTCCTTCCCTCCCTCATGTACAAGAGGCAACGTGGTCAGCCGGAAGGAGAAAGGCAAAGCAGTGAGCACTTTGTGTGGTCAGCCGTTTGCAGATCCCTCCTCACGTGCCGCGATTCCAAGGAGCATTCATCACGGGGGTGGTGTTGAGTATAAGGCATTTGTGATGTAGCAGTTTGGGGCAAAATACTCCGGCAGTGTTAAGTTCCACCAAAGTGGTTTTATTCTGGTCAATTTCTACCAGGCAGGAAAGGAGCTCCAAGCAGGCTCGAGCTTTCCATCTTCCTGCAGGAAGGTAAATTCCTGGATAAAAATTTCACATTAGGTTTTAAGAGCTACTTTTATATGGAATTGTGGGCGCGGGAAGAGAAGCCAGTGTTTTATCTGTATGGGAATCTGACCAAGTCAACAAGTCCATGTGCTACTCACCAAAAAGCTACTGCGTCTCTGTTCCAAAGTGAAATCTCAGTTTATCCCAGAGACAACCTCAGCTAACATCACCTGGGACCAAGCTGGGCACGTCCTTAGTGCTCCGTAAGAATTAGCTCCTGTTGTTGTTGCTCTAATTATTATAACTGAGTTTCGTATCATTGAGTGTCTTCGCCAGCACTTGCTAATATTATCCTTTAGGTGTGTGCGGCGTGGGTGAAGGGGATGCCCCTGGAGCAATGTTTCTATAGGAACTTTCGGGAAGCCCGTGCACATGTCGGGAAATGCAGGAGAGAGCAGGTGGAGTTAAAAGGCTTTTGAAGCTCTGTCAGGACACAAGATGTTTTTCCTACAGCCTTACAATTCTCTGGCCTGTTCTGGAGAGGACAGCCTAATTTTCTAGGCAGCCTTCTGCCTTCTGGAACTGCAGGGAGCAGATTTCCATCTGCACAAGTGAGGCTGAGATGCGAATCAGGAACCACCCAGACCAGCCGGCTGTCCTACAAGTGGGTGCAGAATTCTTAGGCTGCGACACAAGGGGGAGACCAACTCATCCAAGCCTCTCCCTTCACTGAGGAGAAACAGCAGTAGTGTGGGACGCCAAGGACTCTAGAACGTCCTGTTCTTTTCCTTCTCTGTGTGTCTGGGGTTCCCCCTCCTGCTGGCCCCACTCCCTTTTCTGATCTAAGACGAAGAAATCCAAATGTTGTTCTTTCCCCCTCCTAATTAATTGGGATGCAGGAGTTCCCCCAAGCCATTTCCTTATTTATGGTGTGAAATATTTTTGCTGTAGAATTTTTCTGCCTCTTAAAGGAGATTTGTGGGGAAAGACCTGGCTGGGCAAGGTCTTGCATAGCCCCACGGAGAACAATGCAGGAATCTGAAAAGGTCATTATGGAAATAAAAGCTTAGAGTCCTGAAAAGCTTTCTGACAATTGTCCAAGGACTTGCAATCCTGGGGACACACAGGCAGGACACCAGCTACTCCCTCACCCCTGAGCCAACCCGATTAGACCACATCTTGTCTTTTAGGAAAATTCAATAGATTTTCCTAAAAGGCCCCCAGTAGCCTGGATTAAATTAAGAATTTTAATAGTCAAAGCCATAAGCATATCAATAAATGCATGTATAGCTTAGGATGTATTAAAATGTCCGGCCATACATTTCTAGAAACTTAACAAATATTGCCAGCACCTTAAAAATAACTTTTTTTTTTTTTATCAAAATGCATTCCATCATTTGAAAACCAAATAGTACTTCCAGGGATTATAACAAATCAACACAGTTGTCTGCCTGCTTTTCTCTGAAATCTTACTTCCACACTCCTGAAGCAATAGATTTCAACTGTTCTATTTTATTTTTTCTGAAATTTACCTCCACATTTCTAGGTGATATATTTCTAGGACATTTCCTGGATTATATTTCCCAAGACCATTATTAAAAGCTTTTTTTTAATTTAGCTATTCTATTTTAATTTTCAAGAATTCTTATTCCCTTGATGGATCCATTTTTATATCCTCCTGTTCTTGTTTCACAGATGAGTATCTTCTTTTATATTTCTGAAAAGGTTATAGCTCTTTAAAAAATGTTTACTTGTTGAAATGTTTACTGAATTGTCTCTGTTTCCTCTGGGCTCATTTTTGTTTGGTTGGTTTTGTTGTTATCTTTCCTGTTGGAACTGACCTCCAGTGTGATTTTGGAAGTCGGTTTGTATTTAAGAGGGAGGTGACAGGCACCTAAATGTCTCTGGGCACAGGCTTCACCCTGGGGGGATGGGGGAGTACGGTGGCTGGAGCCCACCAGCACCGAATCACCACCTGACATTGCTACGTGATTACTGCTTTGCTGTGTGTCTCCTCCTGGTCTTGTTTGTGCAAGTTCCATTAATGCGAAGATTTGTTCATTTCATTCACTGCTATAGTCTCAGTGTCTAGTACAGTGCCTGGCACATAATAAATGCTCAGAAAACACTTGGATGAACAAAGAACTGTGAAAAAATGCTATACAGAACACAGAATGAATGGGAGAGGGAAAAATTAATTTTGCCTTAGAGCGACGGGGAAGGTTTTTGGAAGACAGGTGATTTGACCGGGAACCTGAAGAATGATCAACTTCTCCTCCTCAGAAAGAGGAGAAGGGAGAGAAAAACAGTCCGAAAGCAGGCACAAACATTTGACCTCAAGGGGCCTTAAAGATCATCCATGCCTTTTCCGACTGAGGGCACTAAGCATTTATAGGCCATGAAATCAGTTTAGTGGGCCTGCACCAGCATTTTAGAAAGATAGAAATATCAGACTGCATCCTAGATAGCTAGGGTGAGTTTGGTGAAATTTTATTTATTTCAGGAGTGTTTGTGCATATATGGGGATATGTGTGTGTTTGTGTGCTCCTGCAGGGTCATAATGTAACATTTACTTTTTACTCTGGACAAAAAAGATTGGCAAACACTGTCCTGCAATCAACATCCCTCCAAATCCAGGGTTTCCCTCTCTAGTGACTGTACATCGGAGCCACATCGCCATGAGGATATTGATGTGAGCTCTCTGCTCACAGGGAACCTCTTGGACTGTTGTACGGCATCAGCTGCTAGAAACGGCCCCGTAGCCTCTTCTCACTCGGAGAAATTATGTGAATCAGCCCACTGTGCCTTTGTTTTTTATTTTGAAAATTTTAAAGTCATAGAAAAGTACACAGAATAACATGATATCCAGAATTGACAGCTGTCAACATTTTCATATTTGTTTTCAGTATTTCTTTTTAAACAAAGACCCCTTTATCGCCACTCTCTGCCCTCTGCCTCTCCCCATTCCTTCCTGGGGGTGTCACCTGTTCGTCGATATCCTTCTTCTCCAGTTTTAATACTTTCATACGCATCCAGGAGCAACCTGATTACTATTTGGTTTTGAGCTTTGAGTTTACATCAACGTGTAAATGTATCATTCTGTGTCTTGTTTTCTTCACTGGAACTTGAGGTTTTGAGGTCACTGGGGAAGTTCTCACTCCAAAGGAATTGCATCCAGACTTTGAGAACATCCTCTGCCTATAGATTCTGCTTCAGGGGGCAATCTTGTATTTCTGATAAGCTCTTCTTCCAAGGAATGCCCCCAAACACCAAGGTTGTTCCTAGTAACCCAGGCAAGGAAGTAAGAGGTGCATTGCACCTGGCATGCTCCAAGGGGACACTGCACCTCTACCCAGCGCAGTGCCAGTCCTAAAGGTAAGCCTCTCCGTGGGAAAATCTGGGCTCTGGACCCGAAAGGCTTAAGAACAGTTCTGGTGAAAGAAGAAGTGTAGATGTAGAATGGGAAAATGTGTCTGAGTGTCTTTCATAGCATGGGCCAGAAGCATTCCCATAATGCCAACATACTGCTGAAGAGCTTTCCGTGCATTCTTTTATTCGTGTAGCGCACATAAGTTGAGCACCTATGATGTGCTCTGAAGCAGTGTATCACAGTGGTTAAGGGTATGAGATTTGGCATAGAGACCTGAATTCTAGCCCTGGCTGTGTGTCTTTGGGCAAGTCACTTACCTCTCTGAGCCACAGTTCCTTTAATTCTATAATAATAATACTAATAATAGTGTCTGCTTATAGGGTTGTCTTAAGGATGAAGTGAGTTGATGTGTGTAAGGAGGTCAAATATTAGTTGTTTTTATTATTATTGCTTCTAACCAGGCGCTGTGCTAGACACAGAGGCGGCTGGAATTTGATTCCCCCCCACCCCGGAAGACTTTATAATCTAGTGGGCTGCCTCTTCCTTCTCTTTCTTCCCCACAATCTGCTAAAATTATTTTTAAAAATGCAAAAAGTGTAAATTGCCCCCATAGGCCATGGAAACAATGCTTGAATTTGGGGGAGGGTGGAGGGGCAGGATCTCACAACAAATCGGCTGACCATCACCTTGGCAGAGGCTAGGACTGGCGGAGTTAAAGGAAAATAACAAGTCAACAATCTCTTCCCTAGGGGCTCAGGAATGTCCCTGAGCCTTTGGCTCTGGTGTGCTCTCTGGGCAGGGCTATAAATAAACAGCAGAGGTGTGCTCAGGATTAGCACAGCTTTTCAATCACAAGTCTGGGAATTAGTGATTTTCCTTAGACAAACCCTGTTGCTGCTGTTGGGGGTGGGGGTGGGGGTGGGCAGACATGCAACTTTCTCATACATTTGGTTAGAACTTTGGCAAAGTTAAGAAGAATCTTCATATACTGCAAACTCCTACTTGCTTCTACCCTGACTTTGCCTAAGCAATGTTTTATTGCTTTTTTAAAGGCTATTTCTATTTATTTATTTAAAATATACTTGGGTAATTTCATATTGTTCAATTTTGGGGGGGCGGGGAACAGAGTTTGTCGCCCTGAATACAGTGCCGTTGTATCAGCCCAGCTCACAGCAACCTCAAACTCCTGGGCTCAAGTGATCCTCCTGCCTCAGCCTCTCTAGTAGCTGGGACTACAGGTGCACACGATGAGCTAATTTTTCTATTTTTAGTAGAGATGGGTCTGGCTTTTGCTCAGGCTGGTCTCCAACTCCTGAGCTCATGCGATCCTCCCACCTCAGCCTCTCAGACTGCTAGGATTACAGGTGTGAGCTACCACTCCCAGCCTTTAAGACTATGTTTAAAGCTGGAGTTGCTTACCAAAGAGTCAGTTCTCTTGGTTGCTTGTTTGTGTGATAACACATACAGTTAAAAAATGTAGCCCATTTTAATTTGCATCTGCACCTCACTTCAAAATCTACAGCACATATGTTCATCAGGGAAGGCAGGATAGAAACCAGAAGGCAGGGAGAATGGTTAAACACCAGTTCTAGTTAATAGCTATGGAAATAAAATGTACAATATTGCATCTTGTTTATGTGTTTTGTATTTAATTTTACAACTTACTATTTGAAATAGATCAATGCCAGAATTTGCCTGTCATAAAGTCTGTAAATAAAATCAGCCGAAATATTTATGATAGTGTTGTAAGTACAGAAACCAAATACTTAAAAGGTCGGGGAGATTGGGGTGGGTGTGACTCGGAATCAAATACGTGTCCTGGGAACTCCGTTCTTGCCGGCTCCACTCCGAGACTCAGCAGGTCAGTTACCGGCTTGACAGTGCGCATGCGCACACAGCTCCCCTGGGGGGGGGGTAGGTACCAGGAATCTCCTGAGCAAAGCCCAGGGATTTTGGAGGGGGTCAGTAGCCCGGCGTGAGAGAGTGGTGAAGGGTCAAAAAAATTAAGATATCCTGATGTAAACAACCACAAAGTCTTCATTCCTGCTGTTACTCTTTTCTTACAACTTTTACACTTTGGGAGAAGAAAACTATAAAAAATCATTATTAAAAAGCTGGAAAGTAAGGGGAGGGTTGGGATTATCCATTATGGCATGACCCAAGCACAGCTATTTTGGTGTTTCTGTATTCTTTCAGTTATTTGTCCATCTGCACTTATGTTTATATTTACAATTATAATGTGCATAGAAGTTTGTGATCTACTTTTCTCCTAAACATTGCCATAGGTTACTACAGTCTTTAGAGTAATTATTAATATTTTAATGGGTGCATAATATTTCATTGAGTGGATGGAGCATCATTTAATCATTTCCCTATTGATGGGCGTGGAGATTGCTTCACCGTTATAAATAAGTATATGGAAGATTTTATATAAATATAATATATATCTTATATATCTAGTTGGCCCTCTGATCTGTGGGTTATGCATCTGTGGATTCTCTCATCTGTGGATTCAACCAACCCAGAATTGAAAATATTTGGAAAAAAATTCCACAAAGTTTCAAAAAGCAAAACTTGAATTCACCACCCTCAGAGTACTACATTGAATCTATGCATAGGCATTGTATTAAGTGTTCTAAATAACCTAGAGATGCTTTAAAGTATGCAGGAAGGCTGGGCAAGGTGGCTCATACCTATAATCCTAGCACTCTGGGAGGTCGAGGTGGGAGGATTGCTTGAGCTCAGGAGTTTGAGACCATCCTGAGCAAAAGGAGATCCCCATCTCTACTAAAAATAGAAAAATTATCTGGGCGTGATGTCGAGCACCTGTAATCCCAGCTGCTTGGGAGGTTGAGGCAGGAGAATCACTTGAGCCCAGGAGTTTGAGGTTGCTGTGAGCCATGCTGATGCCATGGCACTCTAGTCCAGGTGACAGAGGGAGATTCTGTCTCAAAAAAGATAAATAAATAAAGTATGCAGGAAGGTGTGCATAGGTTAAATGCAAATACTATGCCATTTTATATAAGGGACTTTTGGTATCCTAGGCTGGTCCTGGAACTAATCCCTGTGGATACAAAGGGAACACTGTACATATAGCAGGAAGTAACATATAAACATGTACATACATGTATACTTTTTACATAAGATAGGAAAAGTCCTAACTTCTAATACTTCCAATAGCTCGATAGTTATCCTTTAATGAATTAGCATTTTTTTTTTAGGGACAAGGTCTCGCTCTGTTGCCCAGGCTGGAGTGCAGTGGCACGATCATAACTCACTGCAGCCTTGAACTCTTGGGCTCAAGCCATCCTCCTGCCTCAGCCTCCCGAATAGCTGGGACTACAGGCACACCACTACGTCCAGCTAATGTTTTTTAGAGGCTGGTCTTGAATTCCTGGGCTCAGGTGATCCTCTGCTTCGGCCTCCCAAAGTGCTGGGATTATAGGTGTAAACCACCATGCCTGGATTTGCTGCTAATTTAATCCTGACAACAGCTCTAAAGATTAGGTATAACTATTGTCCCTTTTGTACAGCTAAGGACATGGCGAGAAAGGCTGTGAGTTTAAGGAACTCACCCAACATCTAATAGCAGGATAGCTGTGATTCCCCCAGCCTTACCTCTCACTCTATCCATATGACAAATTAAATACTAGTGCAGTTAAATAAAACACTTGACAAAGAATCCATACCTTACTCCTGTCTTCTCTCCACAACCACATAGAGCTGATACTCCTACCCCCCTGAATTTTGTCCTTATGACTGGCGTGACACAATGTTAAAATCGGCAGAATGAAGGGAGGGAAACTGGGGTTTGTATTTTCAGTTTTGTTCAACTCTGTGAATAAGAAGTCCCCATTTTCCCATCCTATTCACAGAGTTGTCCTGAATTGTCCCTGAGTAGAAGGGAGAGATTTATGGACTGAATCCTGGTCCAAGTCAGAGAGAAAAGTATTCTTTAGAAAGACATCTTCTGATGATTATTTTGAGAGACTTTCTGGTAATCCCCAGCAAATCTGCATGTTAATAGGAATCATTTACTCAAAGCAGGGGTCCAGAAAATAGCTTTACATAATAACAGTAGCTTGATTTGATTACTTCAATTTGGTTCTTGCTATTGAATTCAAGGTAAAGCCAAGCTTTTGGAAGTTTTACAGACCGATAAACAAAACGGGAATAGTAAATTAAGACTGACTCGGGTTTCAACCTGCACATCTTTATTACTTCTAATGAGAAGGGAGATGTAAACAGGATGGAGGAATAAAAACCATTGATAATCTTCTTAGCGTTCTGGATAATTTATTGGTCTCTTTCCCACATTGAAAGCTCTAAGCCTGCCTAATATTCGTTAAGACTTGGCAGCTCCTTCCTAAAAGAGGTGATTTTCTTTCTTATAGTGCAGTGTAATTTTGTTCACTTGCTCCTAAAAATGCTGATAGACGTTTCCAGTTGCACTTGGCCATTCTGAGTCACAGAGCAGCACTTTTTTTTATTCGAGTAATTTTGTACTTACGGAAGAGTTGCAAATATAGTACAGGGAGTGTCTGTGTACCCGTCACCCTGCTTCTCCTCTGCTGACATCTGACATATCGCAGAGCATTTATCGAAATTAAGAAATTAACCTTGGCATGATACTATTAACTAAATAAAGTTCAGGACTCATTCATGTCCCCAGTTTTTCCACTAATGTCCTTTTTCTGTTCCAGGATTCAACCCAGGGTCCCACATTGCATCTGTTGTCATGTCTCCTTGGCATCCTTTCTTTAATAGGTGACAGCTCCTTGGTCTTTCCTTGGTTTTACGGCCTTAGCACTTTTGAAGAGTATTGGTCAGTTATTTTGTAGAATGTCCCTCCGGCTGGGTTTGTCTGGTGGGTTCTCATGATTAGCCCAGGGTTCTACATTCCTGGGAAGAAAACGACAAGGTAACTGATGTGTCCTTCTCAGGACACCATGTCATCCCCGACAACATGGTTAAGGTGATATCTGTGAGGATTGCCCACCATAAACTTACTATTTTCCCTATTGTAATTATTAAATATTTTGGAGGGGAAGAAGACACTTTGAAACGATACAGATATTCTGTTTCTATTTAAACATTCATGGGCTTACTTTTTGTCCTCCAGAGCAGTAGTTTAACTTCAGCTAAATGCCAACAAGACATCCACGGGGACTTTTGAAGTTGGTGATGGGCACAGGAGCCTCAAAGCTATTCACTTCCTCCTGGAAGCCCAATGTTCCAGAAACGGCTGGCAGACCTCCTGATCTCCACAGCTGCCTGGCAGCTGCACACTGTGGAGGCAACAAGGTTTCAGAGCATGGGACCCCATTTCCTTTCCTAGCATGACTTAGCGCTCTCCCCAGAGTCACAATCATCTCCCATATGTCTTAGAAAGAATATACGATTGCTGGAAGACAGAAAGATGCAGCCCTAAGTCACAAAATAAGCTGTGTTCTGTTAAAGAAAGGGTGCTCATGACTCTTACAAAAGGATGATAAGGCAGACTTTATTTAGGGGGACTATCACAGTCAGTTCAGGGACCACTGCAGTGTGGTTTCGAGGTAGGGCAGAGAGATTGGGCTCAACTCTGAATACAACAAGGAAAAGTGAGAATTTTAGCCAAGGAGCAGGGTAGGGAGGTCAGTGGATGAAAAATTACCAAGAGGAAACATGGGGAGTAAGAGAAGATTCTGGCCAATTGGCCTAACAGGATTCTTGCCTAATAGGTTTAATAAATGTTGCTGAGTTTGAGTTAAATAAAGGGGTAGTTTTTCTTCTGAAAATATAAAAAGGTAGGTGTGCTGCCATAAAAAATGGGTAGTTGCTAATGAGAGAGGGCAATAGAAAATCCAAAAAAAAAAAAAGAAAAGAAAAAGAAACTCTTCCATAAAACAAGGCAGGCCAGGGTGATCAGACATTACCTGCAGGATGGGGGAGGATGAGGAATCCAACAAGATACTTAGGGTGATCAGATATCAAGGGTGGGGACTCTAGCTAAACTGATTCAGCAGGATGCTTGCTAAAATTGGACAATGCAGAGATGAACCTGGAAGCCCAAAAGTCAAGAAGAAAGCTCAAAGGAGCCTGACCAGAGCTGGGTCAAGGAGAGACTCTTTGTCTGTTCGGAAGACTACGAGCTTCTGCTGTTCTCAGGCAGTATGAACACTGTCTACAGATGCCCTTTACAACACTGAGCCTGTTTCCAAAGAATTTATGTTGTGAACTAGATCTGCAACTCAGAAAAATGGTAGAGACTTTTTTACCCCCAAATTAATTTTTATCTTTTTTTGTTGTCCTTTAAAAAAATAAGTATATTTTCAATAGATTAAGAATCGGAAATGAAGGATGAGGAAAATTAAATCAAGTGGGGAAAATGGGGGACCCAGTCCTCAAATGGATATACTGGTCCCCAAGTCCACTCCTGGGTAGCTCCTTGTTATCTGAGATCCATATAAAGAGAGAGGGAAATAAGGAAAGGTGTCTTTCCCTTCATTTTTGTTTCAATTTTGTGATAATAAAATTATCTTTCTTGGGGTTCTATAAGCAGAGAGTATGAGTATCTTTGTTTAACCTCAGAATTTATTCCTGTAGGTCTGTTTATATGGATATATCCTTACTGCCACATGTACCCACCTAAGATCTAATGACAAAGTGGAGAAAGAGGAAGGGTATGGATGGAATCTAGAAAAACTAACAGATATTTTTATAGACAGCAGCAATTTATTGATCATATATACATCATCTTTCTAAAACCTCTTTACATACACACTGTCTCTGTCTGTCTCTCTTTGATATCTGCTTTTTACTTGTACCAAGCCACCCACACTACATATCACATACTGATTCCTGTACTCAGAATAAAACATGCATACCAAGCTAGTGCTTGAACCAGTGCTGCCAACAGTCCTTCATGGATCTGAGCTACGTGGTCCAGACAGGCTCTGCCAGCCAACCCACCTGGAGGGTTTAAGTAAATATTCAACTTCTGTGTGTTCGATTCCTGTTCAAATCTCACAGTATGCCGGAGTCCTTGACTTATGGGTTCAATAAATGTTGCTGAGTTTGAGTACATAAATGCATAGTTTTTCTTCTGGAAATATAAAAAGGTAGGTCTGCTGCTGTAAAAAGGGGTAGTTGATAATGAGAGAGGGCAATGAAAAATCAAAAAAAAAAAAGAAAAGGAAAAACTATCCCATAAAACAAACATTGGGGCTATTCACACATGAACAAGTGTGTTTAAAATCCTAATGAAAAGTCACCAGGAAAAGTTGAATCTGTATTTATAAAACTCTGTTTAAGAAGGCAGGGACATGTGCAAACTTCAAAAAATAGTTTTTGCCTAAAATTGTTAGTTTTAAAACAAATATTGGCACCTATGAAGTAAGTGTAATTTAGAAATGTAATTAACATGAAACCCCTTTTGCTTTATTAAGCCAGATAATAAGGTATTATTTGAGGCTCCCTGAAAAGTCCATACAAATAATCCCCGTGACCAAATGGGAGAGGGCTGCCCTACTTATTGGAGCAAGTTTTTGTAAGCTTTTTCTGCAGATGGGCTAGTTCGGAGCGCACTGTTAGAAGGGGCTTCAGTATCATCTTGACCCCCCCTCGTATGTCTATGCCCCCACTTTGGGGGCAGCCACCAGATGTCTCCACAACAGCTGGGGGCTGGACCCAACCAGCCAGTGTGGGGAAAACAGAATATGCTGTTGATGAAGACCCTGAAGAACAGGCCCTGGGCCCGGGAGCCAAATGGTTCCTTGCACAAAGCCAAAAGGGACAGGGCTGGACAACCAGTTGGGAAGCAAAACGCAGTATCCAACCAACACATGATGCCTTTTCTCTCTCTGCACAGCCCTGGTATTGTCTGAGACAGACTGCTGTCCAGTGTCCTCCGCTGCAACATACAAGGCCCCGTCCTGTCTTCTGCGGACGACTCAGATATTAATTTTGAGAGCAGAAGTATCATTCACTCACAGACTTTGAACAGATGCCCAATTTTACAAGCAGGGGAAAGAACAGAGAATACTATTTTGATTTTTCTTTCTTTCTTTTTTTTTTTTTGTAATTTGGTAGCTATGGTTCTTCTTGCTCTCCAAGAAAGCTTATTTGGGAATACTAAGAGCTGAGCTCCACAGCCGCTCTCCTGGGTGCAGAGAGCACAGTCCGAGGAGTTGCATTGGTGGGGCTCACAGGATGTGTCATGTCCTGGCAGAGGAGAAGCAGGACTGGCAGGGGGGTGACTTACCATCCACTTCACCTGCATTTGTGGCCCTTCAACATCAAGGTGAACTATTTCAACGCGTAGGTCGCCCCTATTTTATTCTGATTGGAGTCTCTTTATTAAAATAGTTATTTAATTTAAAATTAGTAACCCAAGTTACTTGATAAAGCATAAAGATTAAGAAAAGATAAGCAGAGAGATGAATGAATGAAGTAATGGAATTGCTTGACCCTGGGGTAGTGCCTTAGCAGCTCTCTCCTCCATCAAAACTACCCTTAGTTACTAAACATAAGTTAAACATGAAACATGGGCATTTTCATTTAAACAAAATTCCCCCAGATTTCTACTATCGTATATAACAACTGTTTTCATTTCTTCATCATAAGAAATCATCACTGTGGATTTTTGTTTACATCTGTAATTTTTTAACCTTATTTATTTATTTATTTTTATTTCAATAGCTTTAGAGGGTGCAAGTGGTTTTTAGTTACGTGGATGAATTGCATAGTGGTGAAGGCAGGGTTTCAGTGCACCTGTCACCCGAATAGTGTCCATTGTCCCTGATAGGTAGATTTTGATCCTTCACCCACTTTTCACCCTCCTCGCTTCTGGGTCTTTAAAGTCTCTTACATATGTAATATTAACATCATTTTGACAGTTCTGTAGATACGATGCTGTGTTTTTTCCCGCAGTCCTAATTATTTAATAGATATTATCTTTATAATTTTTAGTAAATAGATAATATTCCATTATACGGCTATTTCATGATTTGTTTGTCCATTGCCCATTGCTAAGCCTTCAGTTATTTTCAGCTTTTCACTCTCATAAATAACACTGCTATAAATATATCAATGCCTACACTATTTCTTCTTTTAAATTACTTCCTTGAAATAAATTCCAAAGAATGAGATTACGGGGTCAAAGAGTACAAACATTTTTATGACCTTTGACCTGCATTGGTTGCCAAATGCTCTCAAAAGGCATTGTACCAGTTTTCAAAGAATGATATATCTCCTTTTCACCATAGCCTCATAAGTATGGAGTTATAAGATTTTCCTGTATTTTCCTTTCTTCAATCTCAATCGGTTGAGATTAGATAATATGCCCATGGGAGTATTATTATTAGCTATATAACTCACTGATTACTTAATAATGCTTAGAACATGACAGAAAAATAAAAGAAAACAGAAAAAATTCATACTGGATCAAACGCTTTCTCAGTAGTGCTAAATGCCTTTGTATATTGAATATCTGTGAGCGTGCTAAGCTTCAAAACTGAGAACAAAGACATTGGTTCTGAACCAGCTAGAATCACAACAGCACACACCAGAGTCGGATAACTTAGTTTTCATTTTATAAATACATTCACACACTAATAAGGCTCTAAACTTTGCTAGGAGAGTAACAAGGCTAAGAGAAACCAGTGCTCACTTATGTCACCGATGCCTAAAGTGCTGATTTAGCGTAACAGAGATTTGACGCTCTGTGACGTGCTGCAAAGATGTCCAATTATTGCACAGATGCTTTTCTGGTTTTCCTTTATGTCTCAAGCTACCTTGAATAGGGAGAGAGAAGATAAAGGAGTGAAAGTGAAATAATAGGGGCAAGAATCTCTCGTTCCTTTTACAAATTTTGCATTTGGCCTGGTTCTGTTTTCGAGAAATACTGTGCAAACACAGAAAGGTAAGTTGTCTGCCAATGCACTTTGCAGATGGCATGGTGAAATGAAAAAAAAAACAAAAAACAAACAAACAAACCCTGAATACCTAATTCCTTATGACCAGCTCAGCTTAAATATAGTTCCTTTGACATTTTATATAAAAGCATGCCTCCGGATTTCTGTAACACAGTGGCTTGCACAGAGTAGACACACTATTAAAGGCCGGGGGATGGATGGTTGAGTCAAACGTGGCCAGTTTATGGGCCACTGGAGCATGCAGCGGGAGAGAAAATGTATGGGTATCACGGAAACATCCACTGTTCTTTGGGAAGTATTTCCACTTTAGCTGAAGGGGTGTCCCCTCTCTCGTCAGTGCCACGACATCAGGGACCGTGTACCTGGGGTTTGTAGCTGTGAGTGCCTGGGAAACAAGAACACGTAGATTCATATTTTAAGGCCCCATATTGATAATGGAAAAATCCAAACTAGGAAGTACAATGTTAGCTCAGATCCGTCCCTGCCTCCTGTCACCACCACCCACGAGGCAGGGAAGAAAAAGAGCTAGGAAAAGAGGCAAGAGCCATCAAAAAAGAAAGGGAGTGGTATATTTATTTACCATTAAATCCAAGGGGGTATCCACCTGGGTTCCCATGACTAGACCGAGACATTGCTGACTCCTTTGTGGCTGTGATCATGGCAGTCTTGCTTCCTGCGGGACTGTGACATCGATGGGGATCCCCCCGAAGGAAGCTGGGATCCAGCTGATGGCCTTCAGCCCTGCCTGGAGCTGCCCCTCTAAGGAGAGCCAGGACTGGGTTGCAGGAAGGGTGGATGGGTCCAGTAACTGAAAGGGTGAACTGGGGAAAGGTGTGACAATTAGCCACAGTGGCCCCTTCAGTCTGAGTGGGGACTTGAGTGATGAGGGCCCTGCAGGCTGGTAAGTAGCTTGTTGCTGGTTCAGCTCCAAAGACAGGATCCACCATTGTCGATGGCCAGTTCAGAGCATGGCACCTCGCTGATTTCCACTTTCCCTTCCTCTCTCTCTACCTTTCTCTCCATCTCTGTCTCTTTCCCTTTCTTGCTGCTCCCAAAACATTTTCATTCTCAGCCCCCGCCCAACCTCCTGTTACCTTGATGAGTAAACAAAGTCCAGGACAAGTATGGAAGCAGCCTGACCTCCTTGCTGACGAAGGCTGGGTTTCCAAGTGGCTCTTCTCCAAATCGTGTTAGGGCATACGTGAATCTGACCTGCACATGCAGGCAGGGTAGTCGTCTAGCCCAAAAGCCTTGGCGTTGGGTGAGGCAACGTCCCACTCATGGCCTCTGCCTCCAAAATCCAGTCTCCTCCCTCTCCCTCTCCAGCAGCCTCAGCTTCTCTTCCCTCTGTCCTGGGAGAACACACTGTACACGGGGTACTCACGTGTTTCTGTGCTGTCTTCCCAGCCGGGGGGCGATGAGCTCAACAGTGTATTCCGGCAGGCCTGGTTCACGTCCCGACTCCAGTCTCCCAGTAGCTATGTGACACTGAACAGGCCCCTTCACTTCTCTAAGGCCTTTTTCCCCCATCAGTAACGTGTTAATAAGAGTCTATCCCTTTGGATTGTTGTGCAAACCATACGAGCTTGGATAAAGTGCCTGGCTCAAGTTTATTCCCATCATTCATTCAATTACCAACCCAGGGCACAGTACCCAACAGAAATACTCGTTACATAGCACACCCTCTAACCAACGGCTCTCAGGCACTGTGGGTAAGTTGGGGGTTAAGGGTGGACAGAGTCTCTGGGCATCTGGGGGACGAGAAATTTCTTTTGTACAGACTTCGCTGTGTGAGCCAGCTAACCTTGGTGTTTTACGTGGTGTCATTCATTTGTTCTCTTGTTTTCTTGACACATAATTACAGAGACCCATGCTGACGCTGACTGCTGCTGCGGGCACTCACATGAGAACAAGACCCAGTCCATGTCCTGCAGTGTCATGTAGTCCCGGGGACTCCAGGAAGGAGCGCGTTGTGTAGAAGGTTAAAAGTGTCCCAGTAAGGCCCAAGGATTTCCCCCTGGAGATCAGCAGGGAAGGCTCCGTGGAGGAGGTGAGGTGCACCATCAAGGTAATTAAGACCCTGCTATGCAGATATTAATCTTGCCCAAGTCAGCCAGGTGGGCAGAGGCAGCTTTACGGTGACAGTGATAAAGCTTCATCTTAAAGAACCCTCACTTGCACAGTCCCTTCCAAGGCTTGGGAAAGGCCCTACCAACCATCCACATGGTCATGTTTTTGTAAAATGTGCATCTCTTAGATGTTTTAACCATACTTCATTAAGACTGCTGTCTGCACGCTTGGCACACTGACTTCCTCTCCTTCCCACTTCCTGTGTCTATGGTGTTGGAGTGGCTGAGAGCATGTTTGGGATGTGACTAACAGTCAGCTGGATTGGGAGGTGGGTTTGGTTTAGTGGGAGGTATTTGTGCATTTTGCTGGTCACCTGGGCAGAGAGATGGCTCCCAGGAATAGCCCCGCTGCCCACGTGTGGGGTGTCCAGCATGGCGACAGGAGGTCACAGGGCCAGAAATCATATCCCAGTACAGACACATCCTTTGGTGTCCAGCATCAGAAATAGGTGGCTAGTGGAGGAGAAAGGACGTTTGAAAAGAAAAATGCACACACACGCAAACATGTACACGTACGTGGTGTTTCTGGATTTTGCAACGTTGATATCTGTCAGCTTTAAACTTTTGTAGTTTGTTGTGATTTCTTTTCCCGTTTTAAATAAATATTCATGTTCACACCTAATTGTGTATTCACACTTTTACAGTCTTCTTGTTAACCGTAGAAGCTGGACTTGCCTAGTTTATGGTCATCACTTATCCCAAAGTGCTGTCTTGTAGACACGTCGCTGGGCTGCTGGGACTCTGGCTCTGGCCTCCTGGCGGGAGACATTCCCAGAGTCCCTCTTCCCAGTGGAGCAGCAGCTGCTTCACTGCCCAGAGGCGCTGGAGTCCAAGAGCACCAAGGAGTACCTGGCAGCCTCCGCCTGCCCAGCGGCCTTCCTTCCTGACCACATGGCTGCCTTTGGCCACCAGCTGCCCGAGTGCAGCCTCTCTCCGGAGAATCTGTGTGGCCATTCATCATGGGCCTGCTCTTGGAAAGGCAAAGAAGGTTGCATTATACTAGGTAAAGCTTATCATTTGCATCTGCCAAGATCCACGCATTTCCCCTCCCTCCCTGCCTCCCAGCTCCCAGCCGCCCCCCTGCTTTTAGCCTCTCTTGTGGGTTTTCAATAGTGTGTGCTTTTTTCTTTTTCCCCTTCTTTCTGGTCAACACAGGGTTGTCTCTCTGGGTGGAAAAAGGCAGTGTGTTCGTGGAGTGCAGCTGCATTTCAAAGGTACTTTGTTGGCGAGTTATGAATTTGCCTTTGCTGCTGTGGGGAAACAGGGAGATTCTTTGGCTCCCCCCTCCCCAAACTGAAATTGATGTTATTTCTCTGCCAGTGGTACCCAAGGAAATGTTTTGTTCCATTTCCTCCCCTTTCAGGCTGAGCCCTATTTATGTTGGGAGCTGGGGCCCTGCCACTGAGAGTCATTGTCATTACCACCAGCGTCTGAGGCTGGCCAAATCCAGCAGCTGTGGTCTCATGCCTACCCTCACTAAGGTTTATTTCCTTGACAACATGTTCTTGTTTGGACCAACTCTCTTAGTCTTTCTCTAGCTGCTCCCCCCAGAACCCTACCCCTGCTCTTCCTGAGATCGCCCTTACGGTTTCATGGGGCTTAAAATTAAAAAGGAAAAAGTGCGTATTCGTGTGTGCACGTGTGTGTGCACGTGTGCATGTGTGTGCACATGCGTGTTGGAGGCAGTGGGCAGGACGTTGGCGCTGGAAAGAAGATAAAGACCCTGGGAGTTGGAGAAAGGGTCCAGGGGCCAGAGCCCGGGGTGAAGGGCGGGAAGTTTCACCATAAATAATGGGATCAAATTATTATTTCGGTGGCCACCACTCTCTCCACCCCAAGCCGGGCAGCGCTCACCCTGGGCCTTACCCACCCCAGCATCTCAAATGGAACACCTAGGTGGCCCAGGGGGACCCCTGACCCCCATATCCTGTTCTTTTCTGCCTGCTTTGCTACTTTTCTCCTTGATAAAAGGACAGAGTGAGAGATAATTAACAAAAAACATGGCCCCAGGACAATGAAACAACTGGCCTTGGCCGGCCAGAAATGTATCCTGGTTTTCTAGGTGAACTTTCTCCCATCAATCTTCCCTTTAACCTCCATATTAGTGGAAGCAATGGGAACACCCCTCCCCTCCCCTGAGCAAATGCTTTCTTTTGACGGGAAACAAAACAGGGGCTCTGCGGAGGCTGAGGTGAAATCTGGGTGGCATGGGCGCCGCACAATGGGGCCGCTGTTCCCGCCCGGGCCTGTGTTTTACAACAGGGGAGGGGCGCGCGTGAATGGTCCGATGGTGGAAACAATCCCTCCGATTCAGGCCTACAAACGCATCTTCTGTTCCACACGGAGCGGACAGAAAGAAGGGAGGTGACAAAGAACACGGGGCGGGGAGAATGAAAACAAAATGGGCTCAGCTAAAAATCTCTCCTGTGCCACGTATCCCAGGAGGCGGGTCTGCACAAGGAGCCTTCGGGAGGCCTCGGCCACATCTGAATGGCTTTATCTGGACTCTGATTTATTGACGAAGCTTAAGCGACTTGCTGGAGAAAGGCCGGGGGGTTTCTTTGTCTCCCAGACAGAGGACAATAGGCCACAAGGGCCACGATCTCTTGGGAGGATGCTCTCGGGTCCCGCCTTTCTCTCGCCCTCTCCTCCCTGCGAATACCAGCAGGCGTGAAAAACGAGTGGTGGTGTGCCCGGGGGAGCCTGTGACAAGGCCGGCCACTTGAGGTCTCCTCAAGAGGGTATTATGGTCAGGGCGATGCTCGCGCTGTGAAGATGGCACACTCCGTTTTGTCAATGGCACTCATGGGCCCCACACCGTCGCCCCCCCCACCGCCCGGCTGTCAGTCGTGGCCAATTCATGGCCCCCTCGGAGAAAGCACCCTTTCTGTGGCGACCAAGATGGGGACATTGTGTTCACCTACTTGAGCAGAGGGGAAGGTGACCACAGGGGCAGTCTGCCTTGTAAATTACCACACAACAAAAACAGGCAGTGCCTTGTGGGCCCGGGACCCCCACCCATAAATTATGGCCCGGCTGTGGAGCAGAGCCCGGGAGAGACGGGGTGCTGGCGCGGTCCTCCCCCAAGCGCCACAGCCCACGGAACTGCGAGGCCTCCGGGTCTGAACCCACTCCTGGAGAGGCAAGAGCCCTGAGCAGCCAGCTGCAGGCTGCCGGGAGCAGAGGGTCCCCACTGTGCCTTCCGGGAGAGGCAGGGGCCAGGTCCTCACACCTCACACAGCTGCCAGGACACGTAACCCAGGTCCTTCGTAGTTGAACACCCACCTCTTCCTGCCCCTCCCCATCTGCCAGGCTCCAGCCTTAAACACCATCAAAGAGAAAAAAAGAAAAGAAAGAAGAGAAAAAGAAAGGAACTGATGGAGGGAGGGAGAGAAGGTGGAGAGAGAGAAAGGAGGGAGGAAGGAAGAAGGAAGGGAAGATAGAGAAAGGGAAGAGACACAGAGACAAGGAGAAAGGGAGTGAGAAAGAAAGAAAGAGAAAACCACCATCATTCATAGCTAAGAATAAGGAAAGAGTGAGGGTGATTTTACTAAAAACCAGTTTCTCATCCTTGATTTAAAGTCTGAAGAGATGAGCTTTATATATAATATATGTAATACCAAATTGATGTGAGCCATCAGCCAGGAATGACATCTCCTTGTGCGTCTCCTTGTACCCTGTAACCTGACATTTTATGTTATTTCCCTAAATTAATATTCTGAGTAGTAGATATTTTTTCCACTCTTTTAAAGCATCAAGTTTTCAAAAAATATCGATCATTCTTTCTCAAATGTATCGCACACATCTTTGGTTTGAAACAGAGGATACCAACTTGAATTGCACATTTTTTATTGACTCGGGGTCAAATGAAAGAGAATGTTCGAGAGTGCTCTGCAAACCCCAGAGCACAATACGGCAGCGGGCCATTCTTCTTTCTCTCAGTGACTGTGCCCTCGCGCTGCACGACCCCATTGACGATGGTTTGGGAGGTTCGCTGGCCTGCTTTTCACAGCTTGCCTATGTTCTCTGGCTGTCACTTTTGCTTGCGGGGGACAGATAGCCTTCACTTGACTCTGCTGTGTCTATGGGCTTGTGAAACCACACAACCAAGCCTATTACCCAGGTGTGACAAGAGTGTCAAAACTCTGTGGCTTTGTGATCCTGTGCAAATTATTTAACTTCTCTGTGCCTCAGTTTCCTCACCTGTAAAATACAAATGGAAACAGTACTTGCTCCAGGGCATTATTGAGAAGATTAAATAAAATGATATCAAGTGCTCAGGGTGGGGGCTGGCTGGAGTATAGTAAATATGCAATAAATATTAATTATTTAAACAATAATTTAGTATTATAAAGAATGAAAGATTTTTTTCTGTGACAGGTATGGATTTCAGTGCTTGCATTTTATACAACAGAAAGATCTTTAATTTTTATTTGCTTATTTCCAGTTTCTTGTCTTGATTCTGTATCATAAGGTGGCTAGATTGTGAGCTCCAGAAACCGAGGGATCACTTTATTAAGAAGCCAGTTCTGGAGGGAGCCGAGATTTGACCAAAAATATTCAAGACCTCAGCCTCAGCCTGCCCAGGGGTTGCACTAACCTTATCACCTGAGAATATTTTCTTAAGTGCACAAACCCCAGATCTGCATCCCTCCTGCGGTCCACCTTCCTCATCCTCATGTCTGCATTTCACTGAGAAGTAAGAATGACAACAACAATGACAATAACTTGGAGCATCAGGTTCGCCACCACTCCACGCTTTATTTGCGTACTGTTTTTTGCAGCCTCACCAGTGAGTTTTTCCCCTGAGAGTCCATAAGCTGCTGGAGACTCACTCATTTTCCCATAAAAGGCTGACTCCCAGGGAGGTGCAGGGACATGTCTGGAGTGACCCAGCTGACTAAGAGGGTCCTGTCTCCCGACTCCCAATTCCGGGATTTCGTCACCACACCACCACAGTCTCATATTCCTGGTCCAGCCTTCTGGTGTCACTTGCAGTCTCTCACCAGAGGCGTGTCTTTCCTGCATCTTGGCCAAGCCAAGTCAGCACACATGGGGACAGTGCAAGGCTAGCAGGGGCTGGCAGGAAGGTGGCAGCAGATTGCAGGGAGCTGGCTGCCCCAGTGCATCTCGACACAGACCCGCCTCTATTGGAGCACCCAAAGGATAAGTCTCAGGTGATGAGCGAGGGTGGCCCTAGTAATTCTCACGCTCCCCCAGTTACATTTTATTTTTCCACTGGATGAACCATTTTGTTTTATTGATAATACATGATTGACGTAAACTAATCTCAACTTCTAGAAAGAACCACTGTTGAAAGCTTCGTATATTTCATCCTGTATATTTTTACCAAAATAAACTCATACACATATGAATGGGATCATATGCTTGAGAACATTTGTCTGTCTGTCTGGCTGCTTTTTCATTAGCAGCAGAGTGTGTTGTTTAAGAACATGGGCTCTGGTACAGGGCACACTGAGACATAGGAGAGTTGGCATCTCTAATATATTTACACCAGCATCCAGTGCATGGACGTATTACACGTATTACACACGTGGTGTGTTTTTGGTCATAATAAAATAAAATATACTTTTATTATCAATATGTGCAGCTTTATTTATTAGTACATAAAGATCTACCTTTGCTTTCTCAAACACTGCATTATATTCCATCCTAGCATTATTTATTAAACTAATTTTCTAATGATGCACATTTAGGTCCTTCGAACTTTTGATATTATAAACAATGATGCGATGAACGTCCTTATATACACGTACTTTTAATACTTGTCTTATTATTTCTTTTGCTTAAATCCCAAAGAAATAGTTATTGGAGCAAAAGACAAATAATATTGCTAGATTGTTCTCCAGAAAGGTTAGATGAAATGATATTCCCACCAAACCCTCACATCTCATTATCATTCTTTGTCATCTTGGGCAGTCTGAAAAGAAAAACAATGAGGTCCCATTTTGCTTCAGTGCATTAGTTGATTAAAAGCAAGGTTGTGCAGCTTTTCCTGTATTTTGTTTATATCTTCCACCCATTATCTTATTGAGGTAATTATTAAAATTATTATCATTTTGTCCCATATGTTGCAGTATTTTCGTCAGTTTCTAGTTTGTCTGTTAACCTTGTTTCTGGTTCCTTGTGCATTACAAAAGCGAGGGTGGAGGGGGCAACTTGGAGAAAGCACTGGGTCGGCAGTGATAGGTAAGACTATTCTCGATTCATGGCTAGGGCTCTGCTGGGCAGACAGCATGGCAGGCGAGATGTCATGCCCAGCAAACTGAAAATCAACTTGGGTCCCAAGGGCCTACAGAATAACCTGAAACTATCGACTTTTTTCTATCATTGAAAACCTGATGAACTTTGTCACCTGAGTCCTTATACAAGCGATATTGGGGCCTTTCTGTTCCATCCTCTTCCCTTCCCTTCCAGCATGGCACGGCAGAAGCAGTAGGTCTGGTGTCCAGGATATGGGGCATTGGGGGTGGGGTAGGGAGGTGCTGGGGACAGCAAGTAACCCTTTGGGGACTGGTTATAGTAAACGAGTAAGTTACTTGATTGAGCAAATGAGCAAATATACTCAGGATAGCGGGAGGCTGGTTTCTCACTGTCAGAGAATAGATTCATACAGATGTTAGGGAGAAAGCTAAAAAAGAGCCTCAAGGTGTTGGATTAGAATTTGGAACTATCACTAAATAATAATTTTTAAAAATGTATATTTGGAGTATTTTGTGTGTGTGTATATATAAAATATATACATAAAACAATATGCATGTATATTACATATACACACACACAGATAGGTGTGAAATTGTTATAGATGTATGTGTTTCTGTGCATGGACACTTACACATTCATAAATTTACTAGTTCTATCCCCTGAGACAATGACCCCTCAGGAACAATGAACCTACTGAGCACTCAGGTCTTGGTTTCTAAAAACCCCTTCTCCAGAAGGAGAAAAGTCTCTGTGGAGAATGAGTGACTCAGGGCTGGGGCAAGGAAAAGTATTAAATGAGCTGGACCATCTTATTGTGCCACAAAGGAATGAAATGCTCAAAGAATGATGGAGACATATCAAAAGGATACAGAAGGCAGCTTACACAAGTGCCCACTGGCCAAAGCTAGGACAACTTGAGAATGAAAATAATGAGAATATCAAATTACAGTGCATTGACTAAAATAGGAGTCTAAGAGTTCATACTGATATAAATAAATGGGGAAGAAGAAAAAGGTTTTCCTGATGGTAGAATGCCTATTAGCAAATGTAGAAGGACAAATCAGCTCTGATAAGGGTTTTATATTTAGAACATGTTCTTTAAAAAGCCTATTGCAAGTCAATAATAAAAACACAAATAACTCAATTTTAAAAAAGGCAAAGGATCTGAATATACACTGGTTATGAAATGAATTGTGCCTAACTCCCAGCTGAAGCAGATATGTTGAAGTTCTAACTCTCTCCCCCTCCAGTACCTCAAAATGCAACCTTATTTGAAAATAGGATTGTCGAAGACTTATTATTTAAGATGAGGTCATACTGGAGCAGGGTGGGCCCCTACTCCAATGTGACTGGTGTCCTTATAGAAGACAGTCATACAAAGACTCAGAAACACAGGGGGAATGCCACATGGAGATGGGGACAGAGATTGGAGTGGTGCGTCTACAAGCCAAGGATTGCCAGCAACCCCCGGGAGCCAGGGGAGAGGCCAGGGGCAGATTCTCCTCAGAGCCTTCAGAAGGACCCAACCTTGCTGACACCTTGACATCAGACTTCTAGCCTCCAGGACTTGTGTCATTTTAAGCCACACAGTTTGCAGTACTTTGTTACAGTGCCCTAGGAAACAAAACACCATTTTCCCAAAGAAGATATACCAATCACCAGTAAGCACATGATACGCTCGGCATTATTAGCCATCAGGGAAGTGAAGATCAAAACCACAATAAAATACCACCTCACACCCACTATGATGGCTAGAATAAAAAAGGCAGATAATAACAAGTTGATGGGAATGTGGAGAAATTGTAACACTCATACATTAATGGATGGGAATGAAACTGGTGCAGCTGCTTTGGAAAACAGTCTGAGAGTTCCTCAAATAGCAAAGCACAGAGCTACCATGTGACTCAGCAATTCCACTCCTAGGTAGATACCCAAGGGGAATGAAAACTTATGTTCACCTGAAAACTTGCACATGAATGTTCATAGCAGCATTATTCATAATAGCCAGAACATCAAAACAATCCAAATGACCGTCAAATGAATGGATGAATGAAATTGGTATACCCATACAGTGAGATATCATTTGGCAATAATTGAACTACTAATATGAACTGATAAATAAACTACAACATGGATGATGAACCTTGAACACATCATGCTAAATGAAAGAAGCCAGTCACAAAGGATCACACACTGTATGATTCCATACACATGAAGTGTCTGGAACAGGCACATGTGTGGAGACAGAAAGCAGATTAGTGCCTAAGGACACAGAGGTTGGAGACACTGGGGGTGAGAGATAATGGGATTGGGGTTCCTTCTTGGCGTAATAAAAATGTTCTAAATTGATTGTGACGATGGATGCACAACTCTGTGACTATACAAAAAGCCACTGAATTGTATACTTTAAATGGGTGAATTGTATGTTATATGAATCTATCTCAATAAAGTTGTTTACAGTGTAGAAGGAATTACAGAAATAGATAATCACCATTTGACAAACATAGCTGTGATTAACTGGGGAAGACGTAGAACAGGATAATGGTGTAATCTCATACTATCTTCCCACAAAACACTAATTACACGTATATACAAAGGGGAGGACCGTGACCTCGCAGTAGAGAAACATGGCAGACGTAACTTAGCCAGGTAGTCAAGGTTCACAGCCAGGGGACAGGTGGACACCATAGTCTCCCGATGTGATACGCTGAGAGAGAATAGTGTCATTGTTACAGTCTCTCTGCCAAGAGAGAATGGCCGGATCTGGTCACAAAGAAACACTGGACAGACCCGGGTTAAGGGTCACGCTACAGAATAAAAGGCCTGTACCCTTCAGAACTGATAAGGACATGAGAGGCAGGCAAGAAAGATTGAAAGGGACTAATGAGACATGCCGGCTCCATGCGACACATGTTCCTGGATGGGGTCCTGGACCAGCAAGGAAGAAAAGCTATTATCAGGACAGCACCTGGCAACCACCAGTCTGCTTTCTGTTTCTACAGATTCACTTATTGTGGATATTTCATATAAATAGGCTTTGAGAAGGATGTTGTACACTTCGCAGAAATTCATCAAGAGTTGGTTAAATGAGTGCAATGTGCCAAGTCTATTAAAAAAGCAACAACAAATCACCTAGGACTTAGAACCATGATATTGAAATATCCTTATATTGGAATTTTGTCTAATGGTACCAAATGGTACTTATTTCTCCCACCAATGTGGTTTAGATTTTATTATTGAAATGAGGGATAGGCAAGGAAGAGAGAATACCTTTTCAGCAAATCTAGACAAAGCTACATGAAATTGATTTATCATCCTAGGCACAATATCTAGACCAAACAGACTCTTTGTTTTAAAAGCAAAAGAATATTTTAAGTTGCTGTGGATTGAATTGTGTCCCCCAAAATTCATATGTTGAAGCCCTAATTCCCAATATGATGGCATTTGAAGATGAGGCCTTTGGGAGGTGATTGGGTTTAGATAAGGTCACGAGGGTAGAGCCCTCATGAATGGGATTAGTGCCTTTATCAGAGTGTTCTCTCTCTCTGTCTCTGTCTCTGTCTCTGTCTCTGTCTCTCTCTCTCTCTCTCTTTCCCTGTGCCATGGGAGGACCCAGTGAGAAGGTGGCCATCTGCAACCCAAGGAAGAGCCCTCACCAGAGCCCAACCGTGCAGGCACCCTGATCTCAGACCTCCAGCCTGTGTGAGAAATACATTTCTGTAGTCCAAGGTGCCCAGTCTCTGGTATTTTATTATAGCATCCTGAGTTGACTAACACAAAAGTCTTAAAAGAACTGAAAAAATATCATCAACTGCTTTCCACAACAGCAAAAGTTACCCCAGAAATTTATAGAAGGTAAAGGGAAAATACTCAAAAGAGGTAAGTGAATTGGGACTTCAATAAAGAGCAAGGCAAAGGATTTAAAGTTAAATCAGGCCTGATAGTCCATATGTTCAAAAAGTGTACATTGCATATGTGTTTAATATACCATGGAACACTACTCAGCCATAAAAAGGATGAATTAATGCCTTTTGCAACAATTTGGATGGAACTGGAGACCATTACCCTAAGTGAAGTATCTAAAGAATGGAGAAACAAACACCACATATATGATACTTGCCATTAAACTGGAAATCACCGATGAGCACACATATGCACAGAGGGAAGTAACACTCAGTGGAAATCGAGCCGGGGGAAGGAGGAGGGGGGATGGGCGAAACCTACCAAATGAGTACAGTGAACACTAACTATCTGGGTGATGGGCACACTGTAGCCCTGACTCCAGCATTACAAAAGCAATCCATATGAATAAAAACATTTGTACCCTGGTAATACTTTGAAATAAAAAAAAATACAAAAAAAAGCGTATGCTATAAACACTAAATTTCCAAAGGGCTTTCAACTATCAGAAATACAATTAAGGTGAGAGGGGTGGAGTAGAGGGTTAATGGAAATTTCTAGATTCTATATCTTCTTTGCTGTGGACTTCAGAGCTTACTTAGTTGACAAGAGACATTAAAGGCAGTAAGGGGCAGAAGGTCAGGGAGTGCTGGGGTCTTCCTGCCTGTGCCGAGGTAGCCAGCAGGAGCCCCTCCTGGGAGGCCAGTTGTGTCCCTTTCTGGTTCATGGTCAGATGAATTTGTGTAGTTCTTTAACTCGGTGTTCTACAGCAGAGTAAAAGAACTGCTTGTAAAAAAAGGGGAAAAGGGACCATGCCCAGAGGCCATATGGGGCAGTTGTGAGATTATGGGAAAAGAGTCAAAAGACACGAATTTGAATTGATCCTTCAGTTTTTGTTTGTCTGATCTGAGCCTCAGCTTCCTCTTCTGTAAGTTGGGCATAACAATGTAACCTCACAGGTTGCTGGGAGAATCAGGCAAACCTACTATTTACTGCAAGGTTCTTAGATGCCGAGTGATTTGCTGATACGAGCTCTAAGAACATCCTGTAAGGTTGATTTTACCATCAACTTTCTCGACACAGGCCTAGCGTGGTGGCTCACGCCTCCAATCCTAGTACTCTGGAAGGCCAAGGTGGAAGGATCGCTTGAGGTCAGGAGTTTGAGACCAGCATGAGCAAGAGTGAGACCCCATTTTTACTAAAAAATAGAAAAAATTAGCTGAGCCACTGAAAATAGAAACAAACAACAACAAAAAACTTTCTTGGCACAGTTGTTCCCCTCCCTGGAGAAAGTGTTGTGTTTCTGAAGAGGAAACTACCTTTCAGAGTGCCATTTGGAAGACAGCCCCTTTGGGAAACTCAACCATATCCTTCCTTGTGTTCTGAAAATTTTCTCTGACTGCCCCTAATTTCAATTTGATGCCGTGGATTAGGAATAACACAGGAGATGGTTTAATCCACACACAATATGTTGCAGCAATTTCTAGAATGGAGTCAGATAAAGTATTTTTCAAGAACTAAATAGCAGTCAAGATACATTCAACATTGGAAATCTAAGAGTATTTAATTTATATGTGCCAAACAACAGAATAACAAAATGTATAAAAGGAAATAAGAATAAATATAAGAAAAAATGTAGAGTGACATATACCACTAGTTGGACTGAAACATCATCAGAAGATAATAAAACAATTAGACAAATAATTAACTTAGAAACCATAGAGAGTAGAACAAAATTAACACATATTTAGAAAGAATCAAATGGCAGAACAAGGCAACCCCTGTCTCCCTTGATCTTATTAATACAAAAATCTTTCACAAAATACAGTTTTCCCTGAGTCTTTGAGTCTTCACTTCTGAAAGCTCCCATATCATATAAAACTTTAGTTAAATAAATTCATCATGCTTTTCTCTTGTTCATCTGGTTTTTGTTATAGTGGTGTTAGTCATGACCCTTGGGATGGATGAGGAAAAGTATTATTTTTTTCTCCCCTAGAAGGGTCAGGAAAAAAAGTCCACTCCAGCCTTCACCAGTTCATTCTCCATCCAGGAGCTAATGTGACCTTCATTTTGTCACATGAATTAAATTATGTCACTCCCCATTTAAAACTCACTGATTGTGTCTGATTGCCCTTACAGGAAAACATAAACACCTTAAAGGAAAACACAAACATAACACAAGGCTGTATTAGTTTGCTAGGCCAGCTGTGACAAAGGACCATACATCGGATGACTTTCAAAAACTTCTATTTACTGTCTCACAGTCTGGAGGCCAGAAGCCTGAAATCGAGATGTCTGTATGATCGTTTCCTGCTGAGGGCTGTGAGAGTGGGGTGTGTTCCGGGCCTTTCCTTGGCTTCTCTTCTCCCTGTGTCTCTCCACATGGCGTTCTCTCTCACATGCCTACCTCTGGGTCAAATGTCCCCTTTTCATAAGGACACCAGTCATATTGGATTAGGGCCCACCCTAATGACCTCATTTTAACCTGAATACCTCTGTCTCCTCTAAAGGAATACCTCCTCTACCTCTAAAGACCCTGTCTCCAAATAAGGTCACATTGTGAGGTACTGGAGTTGGGACTCCAACATATCTTTGAGGGACGGGGGAAAGACACAATTCAACCCATAACAATGGCCTTCAAATTTGGCACTATCTGGCCCCTAATTCTCCAAACTTAGGTCTTCCTTTGTTCATGGGACTCCACTGGGCTCCAGCCTCACTGGCTTTTTGTCCACACCTCCAGCACATCAAGAATTCCCTACATCTTTTCACCGGACTAACACCAACCTGTCCTCAGGGCTCAGCTCAGATATTCTCCCTATGGGAGAACTTCCTTCAACAGCGAACAGTGCCTCAGCCAATTTGGGAATCTCACCCTACAGCCATCAGTCTATCTAGGAATAGTCTAGTCTTTTCTTCCATAGCATTATATATGGATTGATGTTTGGTTCTTCAGCTAGAATTCTATTTTGTTGACGACAATAATCCAAGTGCCTAGCACATAGCTTAGCGAACGAGTCGAATGAATAACATGGATGAATGAATGAATGACAACACATGTTAATTATATTAACCTAGATAGCATTATTATTTGTTTCCTCCTTTTTATTTCTCTTTTAGCTGTCTTATGGAATATATGTATAGTCACAATAAGCCCTTCAACTCCTTTTTTGGAAGCAGGCATAACATGGACTGTAAATTAGAAAGCTAATAAAAAGATGTTTTATTTAGCAAACTCTTAGCAGGATTTCCCTAAGGGGAGGAGTTTGGGAATGCCCACTTTTCACTTTATACACTTTCTAATACACTTTTTGAAAATATGTAGGACAATTCCAGGATTATTTGTACAATTAAAAATAAGTAAAACTGGAAAGTATAAGTAAACTACTTACAACTATAAAAATCTATAATGTTTAGTAACAAAGAGTGTTTTGAATCTGGATGACTTTATTCAGTATAACATTCATTTAGAGTTTTTTCCTATAGAATTTTTACATTCATTTAAAAAAAAAAAAACCCCTGTTTATTTAAAGCCCAGAGGGATTAGACATCAAAGTTATTCCATTTCTCTCTCCCTCTTTCTCTGCCTTTCCCTCTCTCCCTCCTCCTTCCTTTCTACGAATATTTATGAAGCACATACTAAATCCAGTTGCTGCATTAGGTGCTGGGATACAAAGATGAAAAGATCAATCTCTTGCCCTCAAGGTGTTTGTACTTTATCTTCTGAAATTGCAAATTCATCCAGAAGTCCTTTTTATACATAGAGTCGATTTCCCAATTTGGAACATTTCTACTACGAATGATTGCAATGTGTATACGACCTCCCCTGGGGGCTGACTTCTTTCTATTGTGTTTTACTTTGGATTTTATAAAGTGTTTTTACATATACGATGCCATATGATCCTCTTAAAGGTCCATATCACAATCCTCATTTTACTGGTGAGACAATGAGACCTTGAGAATCTACAGCTACAGCTTGTCAATAAATGATTCAAAGAGCCCAGAGTTAATGACTAGAATAGCCGCAGTTAGGACCCAGGGATTCTGTCTCTCAGGCTGCTTGCTCCCACTGTGTGGTTCTACTTTCCTCCAAACGCATGTCCTCTCATTCCCGATTTGGAAGCCAGGCTCCAAGCTCTGAAATTTAATCTTTTTTGACAATGTGTAAACTGTTGGACATTATAACATGGGGCTGAACTTGAAATCACCCAAGAAACTCAACCATCTAATTTGGAGCAAATTAGAAACCACAGAAATGGCCTAAGACCAAGCAGTTTCTACCAGACACAGAAACTGATGTCCTTTCTCCTGGCAAAATGTGAAACAAGGAGTCTCGGTAGAAATAAGCAAATCTAGCTGGTTTCACTTGTCAGTGAATAAGGTTTTTAAGGCTCCACTGTATCAATACGCATTCAGAGCAACTGGCTAATACCTCTGCTTTACAGAGAAGGAGACAGACTCCCTCGCCCCAAAGGTGTAATCCTTTCTCCTGTCACACAGCATGTCAATTGCAAACTGGAGCTGGGGCAACACCAGGTGCAAAAAGTGAGAACATCAAGTGAAAAAAAAATCTATCACCTGTGCGGTGGTGGGGGGGGCATCTTGCTTAAACAATAGGGAGGAGTTGCCTTAATTTTATACATAAATATTACATTATTTAAGGCAGTCCTTCCCTTTATATTTATATATATAAAATTAAATTTAGAAGTTTAATACATATTATATAATATGATCTATATCTATATCCATCTTTCTATGTATCTATGTATCTATCTGTATATATATTTAGCTAGAGGGCATGACAACTATAGTCATGGACATGGATACACAAAACCTAACGTGAATCTACAGCTACTCAAAATAGCAGCTTTGTTTATAATATATCTTTTATAAGATCTGCCCTCACTCAGCCCTACCAGGTGAGAAATGAAGGATTGCAGGGCAATAGTTAGGACTTTCTTTTTCTCTTCTTTTTTTTTTTTTGAGACAGGGTCTTGCTCTATCACCCCAACTAGAGTGCAGTGTTGTCAGCCTAGCTCACTGCAACTCCTGGGCTCAAGGGATCCTCCTGCCTCAGCCTCCCAAGTAGCAGAGACTACAGGCATGAACACGATTCACTGGAAAACTCCTCCAGCGCCTTGAAGGGCAAACCTCCAAAGGGGCTGCTTTGCTGTGGGCTCACCCCTGCAGGATGTCCCAGTGGGCCCGGTACAGCAGCTGCATCTTTGCCCACCGGGGGTTCACATGCCCGGGGTTTGGAGCCTATTGGAAAAGAGGATTCATCAAAACTGCATGTCAGGCAAAGCCACCTCTACCAGACTAGAGTTTCATTCCTCCTGCCCTGGATGTCTGCCTCTTGACAAGGCTGATTTCTATGAGTTGATATGTCTCAGGGCATGATTTTGATTTTCAGTTTTAGAGCCATGATGATGAGTTGCTCCAGTTGGCCCTCAAATCTTTTTCCTTTTTTTTTTTTTTTTTAATAAGTCTAGTAAATCTTTATGATTCTACTCTGTCAATGCAGCTACCAAGTCACCTCCCTTGAGTTTGGTAAAATCCAAGGACCAATTGGTATCTGATCCCTCCAGGGAGACCTTTGTCCAGCAGTAGAGAGCAGGTCACTATTTGTAGAGTGGTAGGAAGAGAAGAAAGGGACAGGGAGAAGTTTAACTCACGCTCACATCCAAAAAGATTTTTTAAATCACAAGTAGCATCTATTCAGTTTCTCTAATCAGCGTCAAAGGCCCTGTGAGGCTCCTGTTACCGTTGAGTGGCTGGTGATTCTGTGTCACAGCTAATTACCGCCTAATAGCCATCATGGGTGCTAAGTCTCCAGTTTAAAAGCAAAGTCGATTTCTTCCTGCATTCAGCCCTCCTCTGCCCCAGTGGTGGAGCTTACATGAGGTGACACGGCAGTGATTTCTACCTGCTGCAGGGGCCCAGCTCCAGCTCCAGCTGACGTAGCCACCCCCTCCCCCTCGGACAAAGATTATTTGCCATTAAAATGCTCGGGCTGGCTCACGCTCTCTTTTCACAATCTGGATGTTGCCTACACTTTGAGAAAGGTTTTTGAAGAAAGATTAGCAGGATTAGGAAAGGTTCACATATGTTCAGCCTCACTCTTGGTATTCAGGACATCACAACCCTGCACCACCCAGGAAGCTCAAGAAAACAGAGCCCAGACAGAAGTGGGGAGGGGTGTGAGGGTGGGAGATGGGGAGGGGTGGGGGGGTGAGCAGTGTGATTCTCCCCCAACAATACAAAGCTGGAGTCAAATGCAAATCCAGGAATGTTTTATACTAGGGAATTCCCAGGCAGTTTGCTAGAATTTTTGATTTTAGCACTGTTTCTCTTCACTTCCTGGGTGAGTTTTTTCTCCCCTTGAGGACCTGGCTCTGGTAGGGGAAGGGAGTGTCAGAGGCAGAGTTTAACAATTTGGCCTTGAGGCAAATGCTATGCCCAAGCCAGTAGCTAATGGCCAGTGGCCCTTGGCGTTCCTTCTGTCTACTTTTTCTTTCCCCAAAGCACCGCCTGCCCCCAAGTTGGGACATTTCATTGAGTTAAATTTCTAACCAATCCAAACTGATCACTCATCTACTCCCTTGGGATATCATACTGGGTGTCTCAGTGTGTTTGGGCTCCTCTAACAAAATATCTTAGACCAGGTAATTTACAAATAATAGAAATTTATTTCTCACCGTTCTGGAGGCTGGAAAGTCCAAAATCAAGACACCAACAGATTTGGTGTCTGGTAAAAGCTCAAGCTCTGCTTCACAGATGGCACCTTGCTGCTGTTATCACATGGTGGAAGGGCAAAAAGGGACTAACAGGTTCCTTCAAACCCTTTTCTAAGGGCACTGATCTCATCCATGAGGGTGGAGCCCTCATGACCTAATCACCTCCTAAAGGTTCTATCTGTTAATACTTTTGCATTGGGGATTAAGTTTTAATATGAATTTAGGAGGGACACAAACATTCAAACCATAGCACTGAGTACCAATCAAGAGGAAGTAAAAAGGGAATAAGAAATGGCTAGGCAGTTTTAGAATCTTTCTAAATCTCCCCATAAAATCAAAAGAGCAACGAGAAGCACAAAGCCCAAGAGCCACGGACAATATCTACAACAGACCTGGTGATGAGTACTCCTCCCAGACACTAAATACAAACAGGTCTGGACAAAGCATGCACAGTTCTAGAACTGCGTGGTAGCAGCATCAGTGCTGAGAGAGGAGAAGTGGTGAAAACTGTGGTTCTGAACCTGTTGAGAACTGGATAATCACACAGTCGCTGGTGGGTATTCACTGAAGGGCTCAGCAAGACAATCTGAGGACAGCGGCCAAACCAGGACAGGGGTCTGCAAACACAACACATGGTTAAGGGCAAGGGAACCAGGATCCGATAAGGTCTGCAGGTGTCAGAGTGGTGTGGCCTATACCCTCTCAAAGCAAACAGAGTCCCTTCTAACACAAAGACTTGTGCTAAGAAATATCTGGGCAGAATGACAGAGGCAAGGAAAGAAGACCCCAATAAATGAGGGTTGGGGGGCGGAGTAGAGGAAGCAGCTCTCAAACTGTGGACATTTTTGTTTCCTTGTGAAAGCAACAGGAGAGGGAGCTCTAGAGACTTTGAACTAGAAGGGCTGCCCCAGAACACCCTTCACTCCTAAAAGTATAGGGAAATTCACTGCATTTAGAAAATGAATAGAAAATCACTATGGTGAAAACCCATAAAAAGTTATTTTAAGAAGGGGGGAAAAAAGAAAAGAAAGAGTAGAATAAAATTCCTACAAATAGTGAAAGCATGCCTAAAAGGAATGCCCACAACATATTTCAGATATTCCAAAACAAGCTAAAGAAAATTTTTTAAGTGATAGAAGCTATGAAAGAACAACATACCTCAGAATTAGAAAAAAACAAAACTCAGAAATAAGGTGATTGGAGAAAACATTTGAGAAAAGAGGTGACACCGTTTAGAAAATATCTAGAAATATAAGAAGAAAAGACTGGAGAGATGCGGACACAGGAATTGGTAGGAGTACAAAGGACAGACGAACACAGTAAATGACACCATGGGATGCAATCAACAGAGGGGCTGAAAATTAAGTTGGTCACCAATGGACAATGATTTGATCAACCATGCTACATAATGAAGCTTCCATAAAAACCCAAAAGGACTTGGTTTGAGAGCTTCCAGATAGCTCCTGGATAGTTGAACACATGGAGGTTCTCCAATTGTGGTGAGCCCAGGGATGGAGTAGAAGCTCTGTGCCCCTTCCCCCATACCTTGCCCTGTGCATCTCTTCATCTGTATCCTTTTCAAAATCCTTTAGAATAAACCAGTAAAGTAAGTGTTTCCATGAGTTCTGTGAGCCACTCTAGCAAATTAACCAAACCCAAGGAAGGTTCATGAGAACCCTAATTTATAGCCAACTGGTCAGAAGGACAAGTAAAACAATCTGGGGCTTGCAATTGGCATCAGATGTGGGGAGCAGTCTTGTGGGACTGAGCCTTCAACCTGACACAACCTGGGATTTGATGCTATCTCCAGGTAGATAGTGTCAGAATTGAATTAGAGGACACCCAGCTAATGTCCACTGCAGAACTGATTACTTGGTGTGTGTGGGGATATTTGGTCACAGTCTTTTGTTGATTGTTGTCGTGTGACATCAGAGGAAAACGGTTTGATTTTCCCTACAGAACATTGTCATTTGGGTTTTTTTCCTTATCAATTTGCATCTTTTCAGTTGAGAAACAGTAGGTTGCTATGGAAAGCATGAAATTTTTCAAAATAGATAGACCCTAGTTCAAATCCTGGTCTTGAAATTTAGCTGTTCATGTTGTAGAATATGTTTATTAATCATTCCGAGCCCCAGTTTTCTTCACAATAAAATAGTTTGTTAATATTCTCTACAGACCAATATCCCTCCTGAATACAGACACAAAAAAACTAAATTAAATCCAATTATATATGGAAAAGATAATACATCATTACCACGTGGGATTTATTCCAGTAATGCAAGATCAGTTTGAATTTTGAAAAGAAATAAATGTAATTCACCATATTAACAGATTAAAAAGGAAAAAACCATATGATCATCTTAATAGATATAGAAAAGGCATTTGACCAAATACAACATGAATTCCTGATAGAAACTCACAAAATAGGAATAGAAGGAGCATTCCTTAATCTAATAAAGGAAATTTATGAAAAAAATTAACATCATATTTAATGATGAAATAATGAATACTTTCTCTCTAAGACCAGGAATCAGGTAAGGATGTCTGTTCTCATCATTCCAAATCAACATTGTACTAGAGATTCTACCTAAAGCAATAAGGCAAGAAAAAGAAATAAAAGACATTCATATTGTAAAGGAAGAAATAAATCTGTCCCTTTGTGACTGGTTTATTCCTTAAAGACGTGATCATGATCATCTATGTAGAAAATCCTAAGGAATCTACACAAAGGCTATTAGATCTAACAAGTAAGTTTAGCAAGGTTGAAGTATACAAGGTAAACATACAAAAATCAATTATATTTCTATATACTAGCAACAAATAATTGGAAATTGAAATAAAACACCTTCTATAATATCATAAAAATGTTTAGGGAATAATCTGACAAAAGACATGTAAGATCTGTATACCGAGAACCATAAAATATTGCTGAGACAAATTAGAGAAGTCC
>CAUYPO010005264.1:0-11059 GCA_963574435.1 Cheirogaleus major
AGATCCAGCAACAGCATTATTTGGCATGTACCCAAAAAAACATAATACATTCTATTATAAAGACATCTCTACCCAAATGTTTATGGCAGCACAACTCACTACTGCAAGGACGTGGAAACAACCCAAGTGCCCGTCAATTCACGAGCGGATTATTAAAATTTGGTATATGTTTACAATGGAATATTACTCAATTCTAAGAAACGACAGTGAGCTAGCCCTGCTCATCTTATCCTGGATTGAGCTTAAGCCCTTTATCCAAAGTGAGGCGACATAAGATTGGAAGAATGAGCTCCACATCTACTCGCCATCAAATTGGTACTGACTGATTAACACTATGGTGCTCAAATGGTGGTGATGTTTACCAGGAGTTCGGGGATTAAGGGGTAGACCCACAGCTGAGGGAGATGGTGAGCATTGTAGAGGGGAAGGGCATACCTCTAACCCTTGCTAGGGAGAAGCAAAGATATAAAATGCAACCAAAATGTTTGTACTCTCATATTTCCTTGAAATAAAAAAAAGAAAGAAATAGAGTACAAACATTAGGGAATGCTATTATCTTGTCACTTGTAATGATATGTTTACACAGGACCTGTTTTTCTCTATTAATCAAATGTCGTTGCATTGATTTCAAAACAAAGGGACCTCCTTTCTTGTCTCTCCTCCTCTACCCCCTCTTGGCAGGTCATATTTTCTAACTATTGGACACTGCACTAGTGTCTTTCCCATGAGCTGAAACCTCCTAGAATGTTCATCTCCACTCAGTAAGTTCTCTGCAAAGTGAAAACTCCAGTCTTGGCTGCTTGTTTCAGAAGTCTCCCTGAGTTTATTCTTGTAAACCTGACCATTTGGTCAGGCTGTTAAATCTGATATTAAAACAATGACTTTGTTTAGGTAAAAGCTTCCAATAAAAGGACTTGGAATTATATATATATATATATATATATATACACACAAGTAGAACATTGTGAGCAAAAAAAATGCACAACATAGTATTAAATAGTAACCCCAAACATAAAATAAATATCCATAAGTCAACACTGAACATTAAAGAAATGATTGTTTGAATTAGTAAATAAATGGGGAGAGTAGAGGATAGACAAATTTTCCATGCAGATGAATCCATACAATTTATGTAGATACTCAACTTTCAAAAAGGTAGAGCATAAGTCCCTACTCCTTAAGTGTGGGCTGCACATAGTACTTCCTTTTAAAGAGTAAAGTATGGAAAGGGAAAATGAAAAGTTAACTGACATACTTGTTGTTACTAGACTTAGTCCTTTTGGGCTGCTAGGACAAAATTCCTTAGACTGAGTAAATTTATAAACAATAGAAATGTATTGCTTATACATTTCTGGAGGCTGAGAAGTCCAAGATCAAGGTGCGAGCAGATTCAGTGTCTGGTGAGGGCTTGCTGCCTGCTTCAAAGCTGACACCTTCTCCCTATGTTCTAAGCTGGGAAAAGGATGAAAGGGCTCCCTCAAACCTCTTTTGTAAGAGCACTAATCCCATTCATGAGGGTTCTACCCACAAATCACTTCCCAAATGCCCCGCCTCTTAATACCATTACCTTGGGAATTAGGTTTTAACATGAATTTTGGAGGGACACAAACATTCAGACCATAGCACTGCCTGTTCAGGCTCTGCTAGTCTTAGGGATTTTGGCTCACTCCACCATTTATGCACAATTTGCAGTTTTTCTGGCCCTTCAATATTTCCTAAATGTATACTTTGTGAATCGTATGTATATATTTTTATTCATGTTTTTCTGTATAGTTTTCTAAAGAAGAAGAGATTTGATTCGCAACTAAGGTGCCACATGATCCTACTGGAAGATGTTCCTGAAAATTATGAGTAAGGTGACAATAGAGCCTTTTAAATCATTTTCCTTTGGATCAGATTCTGCTCCTGTGTCAGGAGGAATAATTAAGACTCTTCCTCCTCCCCCATAACTCTGCCCCCTGTTCTATTTTACTAGACTATTCCAATTATAATTTTTTAAAAAACATTATCCTTTGATAATAAATATAATAGTATAATAAATAAGTATTACAATTTCACCTTAAAACTTACCATTTTAAGGAAATTTATAATGGCTTAGTTCTGTATGTAAAGAGTTGAAACCACATTTTTGTGAACTGATTTTAAGGTATATACTCTGATATTAAAAATGGGGTGACCTTTTATTGTATTCATAATGATAGAATCAATTTTCTTGATTTTATTTAGTCAGGGCATAACTATTTTCCTTAACGAGTCTTTGAATAGCAGGAGCTAGTACAAGATTCCAGAATGTATATAGAAGGTGATACTATATTATTGGTTATGATGAAAATCCAAGTTATATGACCTTAAGGAATACATGAACCACTTTACGACCAATTTCATATTATTGCCACTTCAGCTGTTACATTCTAAGCAGGTACACAAAAGGAAATGACTGAATTGCACAAGGCTGCAAAATGACTTTAGAAGTTAGGTAGACGCTAGTGAAACATACAATTTTAGGGCCCAGGAAAAGAGGAAAGTGTTTTACAATGTTGCAGGCTAGTTGCTGCTTTGTATAGTCACTACTAAGGGATTTGCAAGAATATGCTTTCCCTTACACAGAGAAGAAAATTGATCAGAAGGTATTTAACCTTAAAGTAGTAAAGAACAGTGGTAGTATGTGTCTTTAGTGATAAAAATTGAACTTTCCTCTGTCTAATTTACTCTATGATTTAAATTTTCTGAAAGTTTCAAAATAAACCTGGAAAAAAATAAGCCATCACATAGCTTGTGATTGGATTCAATTTTTATCAATAGGCCAGCAGGTGCTTCAAAATAGCTATAGTGATATTATAATGACTGACTTCTTCCCATGAGAGAAAACTAATTTATGCTCCACTGAAACCTAGTGTAGTCATGTGGTATGATGTCAGTCCCCTGCCTTCAAGTTTCCTCCTGAGTATGACTTCAATTTTAGATAGATGTTCTTTGATAATGTGCTTTTTATAATGTTCTCTGCTTGGAGACAAGTATAAAATGTGAACAGACTATAAGTGAGCAAAATCATTTATGCAAAGATTCTGCATTGTATTATCTCAAGCATTTACAGGGGCACTGGTTACACTGTTTCCCTGCCCTTGGATTGTCACATTTTATATTCACAACTCCCAGTGGATTAGCTGCCCCCCCCCCCAACCTACTTCTCTCTCCTGAGCTAGTATGACTGCCTTGGATCCTAGGAAGAAACACCTGGATTAATGCCACCTAGATTTTCTCTAAAATGATCCAGGCTCTGCCTTCAGTTGTTTTTATACAAAGATCACTGGCTTGTACATGGAGTTTTGGTTTCTTTATAGGAACTACAAGAAAAATGATGCATAGAGGAAGAAAGCAGAGGAGGAATATTTTTTATCACATCCCTTTTTTTCACCAATACAAACAGCAAAGACCTTTAGAAAACTTCAGGACTGCATGCCTATCACAAAACAATGGAAGGAGGGGGAATATTTGAATTTAAAGGTCTGTTTCTCTAATAAATGAAAATACAAAAGAAGAGCAGAGAGTAAGACAACTACTAGAGAATAAAATAGAAACTAACACAGAGAATTTTAGTTTGGAGGCAGCTACACAGGGGACAGAAGACAAAAATAAAAAGGTTGGCCTAGAAGTCAGGGTAGGTCTATATCAAATGTATTTACCAACTTCTCCCTGCTGCCATCTTCTCACATATGAAATTTTTCCTCCTGATCCCTGTCTTCTATGAGAATCATCCTTAAAATCCAGTCAAGAAGGGCCATGTTTTCTGTAATGAAGAAGTGGTTCACATAGTTTAATTAGATCTTTAAGCTCTAAGAATATTCTCCAGAAACAATTAGCCTGCTAGTCTCACCTATTCCTCACATTGATATGCATCAGTTGCACAATCTGGCTTGTTCTTTGATTCACCTCTTCTTCTTTCATGTTTGGATCAGTTTCCCCTCCTCTAGTAGCTACTCTCCCAGCTATGATTCTGGTTTCTTGGGCACAGAGTCCTGACCAGAGAGCCACCATCCTTCTTTTTTTTTTTTTAATTTATTCAGGATATTATGGGGGTACAAACATTTTGGTTACATGTAATGCGTTTGCCCCACCCAAGCCAGGGCTACAAGCATATCCCACCCCCATACGGTGCCTTCCGTTTCCATTAATTTCAGGACTTTGCTCTCTAAGGACAGCTCCTCTAAAAGCCAGCCTGTCTTAACTTGGGCTGTGAATTTTGTCTGGACAACCCTTATCATCAGCCCCTGGTAAAAATCCTCTTGTCAGCCCTTCGTTCAGTTTAGCAATCACTTACCTGCCTGACCAGTCCACACCTCTGGTTAAGCTTTCAGGAATTAAGTTTTGTGGGGTTTGTTGTTGTTGTTGTTGTTTCTTGAATTCCCAAATCCTGCCCTACACCCTCTGCCTTCTATCCCCTGCTCGGGCCTCCTGGCAATGCTTATGTCCTTCATCCTTAATCCCTCCTTGCCTGCCAGTCAATCACAGATACTGAAGACCTAGAGCTAAGAAAATCTTCACTCTCACATCCAGAGAAGATGGGATAGGAGGGATGAGAAGGAAACTGTGCTGCTAGAATCCCAAATTAGAGGCCTGAACATCTTTTCCCATGGAAACATTATCATCATAGGTGCTTTCATAATATAACAAGTCACATATATTCTGGTAGCTTTTAATGGGCTATTATGGAGCATGGGGCACTCAATCAGCAAGTAAAACATTATTTCTAATAGAAAATATGTTCCATGTTCCCAGAAACTGACTTACAGATAAACATTTGGTGAAGAATTTGAGAACTTCAGCAAATACATGAAAATAGTTTTTCCTAACATATTAGCTCTTAAATTAATTCACATTTATCATTAAAAAATTCAATTAACTTTTGCATTTGAAAAGAAAGATCTAGTTAAGTGTCTGTTTCATGGAAATTAAGAACAGAATTATGTATTCAGTACTTGTTTAATAACATCACTATCATTTACTCATTGCAAATTGCTCAGGTTGTAAGTCATCCTCCACTGAGTTCTCATTGCTTAAGTAGATGCATGTTCCTTATTTCTGGCTAAATTTTTAAGTCTTCTTCATTCTTCTCTGTCCTATACCTAGTTTTCTCAAATCGTCATAAGGATCTACACAAATATTTAAGCTCAGACAGATGCAACGTTCTAAAGTAGCTATAAACCAGTTTTTTTTCAAAGTTTCTATTTTTTAAAAGGGAATGAGAAGAATAGTGAATCATGAACATTTAAGAAATAACTTGCTGTGTGGAAAATCATCACAAACTTATATATTTTTATTGAGTCAAATGTATAATTAATTGGAAGAAAAACTATATTCATAACATAAATAGACTGTGGGAAATAAGCACCACAATGATATCTGTTGTTTTACCTGCTCAGCATTCTTCCTTCCTTTGTTTGAAAACAATATCCCTCCTTTCTTTAGGGGACCATCCCTCCATCTGGTTCTGGGTTGTTCACTATTGTAGTGTCCCATCTGTACCCCCTGACAAGGAAGTGGTCACCTGACCCAGGCTGGCCAATCAGAGTATCTATGTGCACCGTATGGTGACCCAAACTGGATGAAAATGTTTCTCATAATATTTGCTCCTTGGTGCTAGGAAAGACGCAATGTACACATTCAGAAGCGGTGCCCTACTAATAATAAAAATACTGGTAAGTTCACATTTCAAATCTATGAGCTGGATTTTAAGAATCTTCACACCTGATCCCCATTTGCAGTCAGTTGTCCAACTCAAGGAGGACTGCTTGCTCTCCCACGGGAGTAGGCAAGAGGAGGCACCACATACAGGTCTCTGCCTCTTAGTCTTTGGCCTACTTTTTTCTTTTCTTTTTTTTTTTTTTTTTTTGAGATGGGGTCTTGCTCTGTCATCCAAGCTAGAGTGCAGTGGTGTCATCATAGCTCACTGAAACCTCAAACTCCTGGGCTCAAGCAATCCTCCTGCCTCAGCCTCCTGAGTAGCTAGGACTACAGGCACGTGCTAGCACGCCTGGTAATTTTTCTCTTTTTCTTAGAGATGGGGTCTCACTCTTGTTCAGGCTGGTCTTGAACTCTGGACCTCAAGCAATTCTCTGGCCTTGGCCTCCCACAGTGCTAGGATTACAGGCATGAACCACCAGAAAACAAAAACGAACAAAAATACTGAACAAGGCATTTAAGGTGTGTTAGTGCTCGTGCATTCTTATCCAAACTGTTAGGATTTTGTGTTTAGATGCCACATGTAGTCAAACTAAACTGCAGAGACTTTTAAGTTTGACCAGGACAGCCAATTAGTTGTGGCTGGTGGTCCTGTGAGAGCCAGAGCTGGACTGAAGAGAGACATGGAACATTCTCAACTATAATACCTAAGGAGACAATAAAGTAAAATTGTAATCCTCTACGATTTTTTCTACTTTTGACTCATTGTCCTTAGGACATGATGTCTATCTGTATCTGTGTACCTTACAGTTCCCTTACTTTGTACTAGCCCCAGCACTGATTCCCAGCAACTCCAGTGATCAGCAATCAACTTCTTTCACTTTTGACATATCTTTCTCCTCCTTTCTGTTAGATAGTTGGAAATACAGTCACTAGGTAATGATAAGGCTCCCTGCTCATAGCTCAAATTCATTTAATTGCAAATAATTTCTTTTATCTGATAACAAAAGTTCTGTACTATGAATAAGTATATATTATTATATTTGCTAATCTTCATGTTGATTTTTCTGCATCACGATTTTTACATAAATAGCCACATCCTGATAAATTGGGGGATAATCTATGCAAAACTTAATGTATAATTTATTGACAAGTAGCACCTGGACTATTCAATATCTTAATTTTAATACTCCAGACTCTATTTGTCCTTTGATCTTATGCAGTTTTCAGTCCAGCTGAAATGCCCTCTGAAATTTAAACACTTCATGGTAATTTTTCACTGGAGTCATTTTGCTGGTTAGGGCTTTGAATTACTGGTGGTTGATGTTTTCTTTTCTTAGCATTAAGTCAGTTAATAGAAAAAACTGATTAAGAATTCTGGCCTTTCGCCGTGAATCTTCCTTCTCTGCTTGAAAACATTTCCCGTATCAGATATATCCATATTCAATTATATGTATAGAAACAAACTGCCAAATTAAATAGACTGTAACAAATGGCAAAGTCAAAATAGTGGCTCATCATGGGACTCTGTGAACAATAGCCAGAGCTAAACTTCATGGGTAGGGTAAACTGTGAGGAGAAAGGCTGGTCTGCATCACAGGTCACTCATTGCTCACCTGGACACATCTTCACTGGGGCTGGGATGGAGAGTCATAGCCCTTGAGAAAGGCAGGAATCTCAAACAGGGGCCATCCCATGAGTGCAGAGTAAAGGAGGATGGATTAGGTGAGGATTGGGTGAGGAAAGGAGGAACCACCAGAAAGGAATAACAAGCATTTTGATTTCACTGTTACTATTCAGCCATTAAAGACTCCTTCCTGGACCCCTCCTGAGGTGTACCATGAGTTGATATTGAGAGTGGACGGAGGTCCCCAGCAGTGAGGGTCTGGGGAGAAGACAAGAGCACAGGAAAGGGAGATTCCCACATGGCAGAACAGAAGGAAACAGGTTTTAAGCTGGGCTTGAATGGTCTGTCCTATGTGAGAAATGTCTGTCAATGGAGAGATTTAAAGATATTTTTAATTTTTTATGATACACTACTTTGAATTATCCATTGTTGCCTCTCAAATAATAAAAGGTTGATTATAAAATTCAAGAAAGGGAACTTTTTAATATTTAAATTCACTGGATAGCAGTGTTTATATAAATCTAGCCTCTTATATTGCAGAATATAACTTACTAGACAGCTTTTTTGTTATTTAAAATGTGTGACTGAGTAAATACTATATGAGAAGTTTTCTTTTTTAATCAAATTGCTTAATGTGTTAGAACAGTTATTTTTGTTGTTGTTCTTTTTAAACTCTCCGTTTACCATAACTTTGGCTTCTGGTAGAGCCTGAAAACCCTTAGAAAGCTGACCTCACCCTGTCTTGGAACAGAAGGAAATGCAGGCTCCAAGTGCTGACCTTTAGGGCAGTCAATCTGAGCAGAGACAGAGTGTTATGTCTGTGAAATCCTGCTCACCACTATACTGTGGGCAAGAATGAAGGTGCCATGGGGAGTGGCCTTGTGTCAGCCACACATTTAAAAGTTGTATAGAGATACCCTTTTTTCTTAAAAGGAGTTTATTTTTGACACAGATTGTCAGATTTTACAGTATTCTTTCTGTTAATTTGTTTATTCAATTATTTATTCCTCTTGATTTATTCCCATTTGTAAATAGAACATTACAGTCATGATAAATGCTACAAAGGAGAGGTGCGTGATTCAATGAGTGCATACACTTCAAAGCTATTTGACCCAGGAAGGGGAAGTGAGCTAAGGCTCTCTTAGGAGGTCAAAATTGAGTTAACAAGGTAAAGAGGAGAGGAAGCATTTTCCATGCAGAAGGGAGAGGCAAAGATATAAAATGTAACCAAAATGTTCATACTTTCATATTTTCTTGAAATAAAATAAAAAAATTTTAAAAAAGAATTTAAGATAAGGAGTAAAGTTTGTAAAGATTGTATAAATGCCAGGAAAGGAGGAGACCTTTCTAGGAAGGGAAGAGCAGAAGAAAAGGACAGAAGTAGGAAAGCCTCTTGATGGAACAGTAAGGGAACAGGTCTGACTAGCTTATTGGATTTATTATATTATGATTAACACCATAGAATTTACAGTATTTTTGAAGACTTTAGCCTCTAACAAAAAAATATGCTCTTCAATGACCTATGAGAAATAAAAAGTAACAATTTCTCCCTGAAGAAGTGAATTTAACCAGACTAAGAGCACTTTTCATACCTAGAAATCTGGGAAGTAAAAACTGATTTTCTAAAATGATAATAACTCTATCTCTTATTATGGTAGCCCCAACTCTTATGTTCTAAATTCTAGATAGTGGCAAGTCAATTCTTTTCTAACTATAAATTGAAACTTCTCTCCTCCTGTCCCTCCAAAAAAAGATTAAAAAATAATATTAACCAGAAGTTTATTTCCTTAAATGTCATTTATGCAGAAATGTTATAGAAGAATCTTAAAATCATTTCTTTTTCTAGTTGGCCAACTTTTCTTTTTTGAGGCGGAACTTAAGATACTGGGACAATAAAGTCCTTAAAGTACTTTACACAAATCATCATCTTTGTGAGTTGAAAGAAACTTTTCATATTGTTTTGTCCAATATTTGTATTTTCATATACTAAAACTAAGGTTCAGAAACAGAGTCAGAACACAAGCCCTCTATCTTGGCTTTTAATTAAGTATTTCTTCAATTATCTTATGCCTCCCATGGAATTATTGCTCAATTGTATTCTGAATTATAGCTTTTTGAGTTGTACCACTTTTATTACACTATGGCTAGATGGATCAAGGGAAGAGTAAATCTTTCTGGCTACCTGGTCCATCTGCATAAAAGTGACCATTGAAGTTCAAGAAATAAAAGTGATTGTTAAAGATAGAAAGTGACTCTAGAAGTTTTTAATAAAAGCCTTGGATATATCCCAAGAGGCTATTTATATTAAGGGGAAAAAGAGCCAGCCAGTGAGAGACAGGGAAGGTGTCTGTGGAGTTTAGGAAGAGAACCATTGACACGGATGACATTGGAAGTCAGATTGCAAGGTGAGGGTAGTTCAAGAAAAGAAGTGAGAAAAGCAAGTATAAAGAAGTTTGGAGAGAAAAGAAGGACAAAGAATGGGAGGAAAAACCCCAAGAGTAGCTAAAGTAGTAGTGCTAGGAAAACATTTAAAGATGCAAGGGACTTGAATGTTGGTGGATGTGTAAAAAACAGATTGCAAATGCAAACTTACACGAGAGAAAGGAGATAATTGATGAAATGAGGTCCTAGAGGAGGAAGGAGGAAGTACAACATACACCCTTGAGGAGGGAGTCTTGTGTCTCTGGGACAAGAGGGAAGGAGAAGATGCAGGATAGAGAAGATGAGACGTAAAGATGCTCTCACCAAAGAGCCTGGGTCTCAGTGATCTACTAGATAAGGACATCTGCCAAGAGTGAGAAGGGTAAAGGAGAATGGCAAACATTTGAAATAATCACCACCAGGTTTCTGACAGCAGTTGCTCCTGCCTGAGTTAGACAGTCTAGAGTTGTGATTCACACATATTTGGTTAATATACTTGAGGGACAGAGGGGAGGGAACTGAAGAGATAGATGTGTAATCAAATAAAGCCAAGGAGATGTAAAGCAGACTGCATCCCCAGCACTTTATACATGGAAATTGGAATCAGGGTGTCAAGAATGTGACTTGGACAAAATTATGATGATCTCAGGACCCTAAGAAAACCCCACCCCCCTTGCTAGACTTGTGCACATCTGTGGAAGTGCAATGAAAAAAGTGAATGGAAACAGAGGAAGATGAGGAGATGCCTCCAATCCAGACCCCAGGCTCCTCCTACCTGGCTGGGTGCTTTCTCACCGTGTCTAGGTAAACCAGCATTTTCCCAGTCAGAATATGTCTCCTGGGAAGGTGGAAGGATGGCTGTTGAAGACCAGAGTGGATGCACATTAGGAATAGCTAAACCAATAAACAATTTCCAGATTTAGATTTTTTTAAAAAAATAAAAGTCCATCATAGAACAAACCACTAAGTCCTTTGAAAATGTAGAACAACTTGATCAAAAGTTAATTAAGGCCAGGTGCGGTGGCTCACATCTGTAATCCTAGCACGCTGGGAGGCCAAGGTGGGAGGATTGCTTGAGGTCAGGAGTTTGAGACCAGCCTGGGCAAGAGCGAGACCTCATATCTGTGAAAAATAGAAAATATTAGCTGGGCAACTAAAAATATAAAAAATTAACAAGGCATGGTGGTGTGCTCCTGTAGTCCCAGCTACTTGGAGACTGAGTTAGGAGGATCACTTCAGCCCAGGAGTTTGAGGTTGCTGTGAGCTAGGCTGATGCTATGGCACTCTAGCCCAGGCAACAGAGTGAAACTCTGTCTCAAAAACAAAAAAAAA
>CAUYPO010005265.1:0-52748 GCA_963574435.1 Cheirogaleus major
CAGAAGCAACTCTACGGTCTCAAAGCAACACTGAGAAATTTGTGGTTCACAGCATTCCAAATCACACTAGGTCGTAACACAAGCCAATGTGGTGGTGCCCACCTAAATCCGTATCTTTTAACACAACCTGCAGAAAACTTACAGTTCCAGAGGGTCAAATATGTAAATAAAATAAAACCCAAGCAAACTCTATGCCTTCAGCATAATACATGAGAAACTAAAACACTATAAACTTCAAGTAATCTGTACAAGGAAAATATTGTTAGAACATTTTAGAAAAACCATCTCTTCAACTCTCACAGTCTTCCTGCAAACTTTTGGCAGATAACTAGGGGGTTCTGTATCATTCTCAAGAAGGTGCGAATGGCAAAAGCAGACCAAAGATCTGCCCAGCCTACTGGTAAAATTAGAAAATCTACATCAACTTCCAAAATACTGGTAAAGTGGTCTGGAATGTCAGATCACTGATGACTAGGATGGAACTTGAAGGTCTCAAGGTGGTGGTCCCTTCAAAACATGGGGGAGGTCAGTTATCAAAAGGAGTGAAATGTTACCTTTGGAGATAATAGGGTAAATAGAAATTTAAAAAATAAAGGAACATATAGGACCTTTCGAGGAAAAAAAAAAAAAAGAAGAATACATAATGATATCCCCAAATACTTCTTTCACCTGCAGCCCAAACTAACACGAAGCCACCAGTTGAAGAAAGTTCACTTCCCTACACTGACAGAAAAGGATTTGGTTAAACGTGGAATCCTGAAATCCAAGTGTATCTTGTTCCCTGTCTATGCATTGTCTAGCCCAAAACAGATATTGTGTACCTCCAATGAGAAAAAAAGTAATAAAAATGGCAGTTAGACTATTTCAGCGAATACGAATCTCAACCTCACTCATTCATGCCCCCCAAATAAACCTTGAAGTCGAACAAAACTTCAAGGTGACAGTCTCAATTAAATACCTAGAATGGTTGTTCTGGACATGAAAGATTTATCAGAATGAGGCCACCTTAAAAACTTAGAAAATCAGAAAAATAATATAGTAAACAACCTTTCCCCACCTTTCAGACATTAGGCAGCACGGGATAGCAATCTCTAGGAGAACTGAATGAGACAGGAGAGCCCTGAAATAGCCCTACATTAGCGTTCTTCAGGAAGTGAGATGTGCAACCAGAATGCAGCGGTCTCTCTGAGCTCCAGACAGCATGTAGAGGAGGCCAAGGAGGGAGGATCACCTGAGGTCAGGAGTTTGGGACCCACCTGAGTAAGAGGAAGACCCTATCTTTCCTACTAAAAATAGAAAAATTAGCCAGGCATAGTGGCACATGTCTGTAGTCCCAGCTACTCGGGAGGTTGAGGCAGGAGGATTGCTTGAGCCCAGGAGTTTGAGGTTGCAGTGAGCTAGGCTGACGCCATGGCACTCTACCTGGGGTGACAGAGTAAAACTCTGTCTTATAAAAAGAAAGAAGGAAGGAAGGAAGGAAGGAAGGAAGGAAGGAAGGAAGGAAGGAAGGAAGGAAGGAAGGAAGGGAGGGAAAGAAGGAAGGAAGAAAAGAAAGAAGAAAGAAAAGAAAGAAAGAAAGAAAGAAAGAAAGAAAGAAAGAAAGAAAGAAAGAAAGAAAGAAAGAAATTAATTTCCTCTAAGATGGTAATAGTCATTGTGTCTGGTGTTACCTGACAGGTACATCTTTTTTCTTTCTTCTCATCTGATTTTTTTTTATAACATGAATTTACTTTAGCAGTGAGAAACATATTTTGAGAGCACAAAAGGGGAATCTATTTGTGTTTTTCTTTCTGACTTAGAGGTTCCCTACATAATACACGATATAAACTATTCAATCCTATCCTTGATGGTTGAATGAATGAATAAAAAAATAAGGAGAAAAAAATAGAAAGTGTCCACAGACTTTATAAAAAGGGAAGTAGATAAATATAGAAGAGATAAAAATCAGGGTGTTCCCACCCATTTCAAAAGGTGGTTTGAGAAGCATCCAAGGAATTAGATTAATATAATGTCACTAGTGGCAAAGAAATTATTTTCAAGTATAATATCTAAATTTAGGATGCTGTTTTATTGAAAATGTAGTGCTGCACCTATTTTGATAATAGTTATTGCCGTACCTGTTGTAAGGTGTATGTTTTCAACTTAAATTCAATTCTCAGGTAATACTAACAATGAAAATCATTGTTATAGGACTGGCGTTTGTTCATTAGGCAGTCTATTTAATTACATGATGCAAGTTCTGTCTTTAAAGTGGATGAGATACTTTTTTGTAAAAAAAAAAATACATTTTATATGCATGGTAATTAAAGAACGTATCCTCTAAAAGCATAAGCCTTCAAGCGTGACCATCCCCCAAATGTTGCACATCTCACTCATTATGTTTGCAAATACCCATCCCCTCCTCCCCCCTCCCACCCGCCCGACACCCGACAAATGTTATTCCTATATGTCCACTTAGGTGTTGATCTGTTAATATTGGTTTTAACTAAATAACATTTAAATGCACATATAGTAATAACATTCATCAGATGTTGGACAGATGGGAAGGGGGTATATACACAACTCATGGAGATTCCATGTGATCACCAAATCTGTTTTATTTTCATGCTGAGTACAGAGGTCAGCTATGTTTTCTTGCCTTTTCTGCAGTTAGGTGGAGCTCTCTGATTAAATCTAGATCAATGAAATTTGAATTATAAAGATATTTGTCACTTCCAGTCATTATTACTTAAAGATCCTATATAATCTTCTTTGATTTCTCTTCTCAGCATGAGTGAGCAGGATGATATCAGGAAACCCTAAAGTCACATGTTCAAGATGGCAAGATTACTTATCTCTAGGTAATCACTCCGGTTGAAGTCATTGGCCATGAATAGTACATTAGCCTTTTCTCTGCATGACTAAAAACTAAACTTTTACTGTAAAAAGTCACTGAGACTTGGAGGTTTGCTATAGCAGGCAGTTTAATTATCCTAACATATTTATACAATGGCATACATAGTATAGTGTTTTCAAACTTAAGTTACATAAAGAAATAACTTTTGAGAAAAAAACATTACCTACCCCAAAGAGAAAAGCTTGTTTTGATTAAGCTAGTTTCTTTTTATTTCTAAATAGTATACAATTATATAATGAATACATTAAATGTTATATGCAATAAAATTCCAGTGTACCTGAATACCCATATGATATTTGCCTCAGGTTTGAGATGAGTTTTCTAACTGGACCCAGACTATTTGATGGTTTTCATCACAGATAGTGACACAGAAATGTTAGAGAACTAAAATTTAGAATTCTCACAAAGGGTTATTCTAGTCCCCAAATCACACCTAACTATTATTGGTTCTGCACTAAGCCCTCTCTCTGAACCTAGAAACTTCCATTTGCTCCTGGGATGGGCTCTGGACACTCTCATAACTCAGGGAAAGAATATTGCCAGGATTCTATAGTTGAGCTTCTACATTATACTGCGCCTGCCTGCTTAAGGCAAAACAGAGACATTTTTCTTTTATTTTCCCCCCCAGGTCAACTAGTAGAGACGATGAAGAAAGTCTCCCAAACCTTAATTACATTAGGCTTTGAGACAAGAATATGGCTAAAAATCACTGAGGTCCTCTGATCTCAGTTTAAGAAATCCTGCTCTAATGTAACAAGGATCCTTTGGGGGAATATCAGTGAGACATTCTGTTCTGATGCTACATCTGGCATGCTTTCTCTTTTTGTTCTTCTCTGTGGGCTTTTGTTTGGTTTTTAAGTATTTTATTGGAATCCAATTTACATTCCATACTATTCTTCCACAATTCAATGATTTTTAGTAATTTCCTGAGTTGTGTAACCATCACCATAATCCAGCTTCAGAGAATTTCAGTACTTCAATAGATCTTTAAAATCATTTTTCTTTTGACCATATTTTTGATTCTGACTACTTGGGAAAAAATTATCAGTTCATGTTAAAGGTTTGAAAAGGTATATGTTTTTGTAACTATCACTTACATTGGGGTATATGTTATTTCTGAGCTATTTAATAGTGCAAAGGCAGATCCAAATTCAAGGACATGAGCGCAGATATGTTCTTTGGATAATCATTGTCTAAATAAGAAAGTGAAAGAGAAAATTAAGGGGAGCTAATTAGGGAAAGCAAGGAAACTTTATGTTGGTGAACTGGTCATTCCATGCCAACTGTGGGACTCTCTTAAAAACCTATGTGCTTTGTAAAATGGGAGCATTTAGCCACTGATGAACCTTCCCATATTGGTTCAGTGTTAGCCCACTCACATTTTGAGGCTCCCTTTGCCTGGCAAGTTCATATGGCCAAAAAAAAACAAAAAAAACAAAAAAAAAGGAAAGCTCTGAGACAGAAAAATGGAAGATGCAGTAGTATTTGAGATGATATATGAGCAGCATGCACAGAAACTGTCTACCAAGCTGCAGGCAACATCTTATCTAATTTTCAAGGGATCATCCCATGATGACTAAGAGCATCATCTTTGGGTTCACTGCTAAGTGTCATTGCTAGGTTTTTTTATACTAAGCTGTCAACTGATGCTTCTAAGTAAATAATATCCCCTGTTGTATTTTTCTCTAGCAATTCTACATCCTTAAGTTCCATTCCCAGTTATATTTTTCCAGTTCCTACCGGAACACATTCTGTAATCCTTTTAGTGAATAAAATATTTTTTAAATAAAATCAGAGACAATAGTTCCCTGCTTGGACTGTGACTCTGATGTAAGTTATTTTTGGAGTTCATAATGGCAGATATGGGTGTATTTGAGGAGATGTCATATTATAATATTTTGCAAGCATCTAACACAGTTGGCTCCTTAGCATGGGCTCCAGCAAAGTAGAACCTTATTTTTTTTAGAAGAGTGAGAGGCTGCTTTTTTCAGCCTGGAGGACTCAAGGTAGTTTACCTGCATGTTGCTATTGCAAATATTATTATCTCTCTACTTCTCTGCCTTGTCCTCAGCAGTAGGGTCCTTGTCACATCAGGTGAGTTTTCCAGTACCAGTATCCCATTCAGAGGGGTCTGTTTTCTAGAGCTACTCCTAGAGGAAACTGTCTTTATTTGGTTTCCCCTAAAAGAAAGCCTGAGACAAAGACTTGTGTATAAGCATCTTCTTTGAGAAGAGATTCTAAGAATCAGGGGTGAGGGAGTGGAAAGAATGAGGGAGGGTTAAGAAGAAAAAACAAAATAAAGTCTGAGTTATTGATTTAGTTACAACTGTTGGCACCTAGATCTAGAACCCCCTGAGGAACTCTGTAGAATGCACCTCAGAATTGCGTTCTGAAAGGTGAGAGACTGTGGCATTTATACAGACACTTGCTTTAATTAAAAATATTACATCTGTAATAATAATTGGTTGATTATTATCACTGGAAAATTAAATGATCATGGATTTCTGCCACTTAGGTTGTGTAGCTCAAGGGTGTGGGAAATGTCCAAGGCAGATTAGTGGAGAAAGAGGAGAGGAGAGGGGTAGATGTTAGGGAGCCAGAAGTTGGAAGGGAAGTTGGAACAGTGAAGATCTCTTGTTTGTAAATATCTCTTGATTGCAATCATACCAGTGTGGTAAAAATAATGTGTTATGGGTACCTCTGCTAAAATAGAGTTTGGGAAAAGGCAACAACTACGTATCTATAAATACGTAGTTGTTGCCTGCATGAGGCTTTGTGTTTGAGAAGTATGTAGAACAATGATCTACTTGTAACTGGCTACTGAGAGTAGCTATAAGGAGGGATTTCCCATTAGTTGACACTGCAGACAGAACTTAATAAAAGGTCACTTGCTTTCTCTCTTTGTGGGGAAAGTTGGTAGAGGAAGGGAGGTTGCTCTGAAAAATGTCATCCTAAATTGAGTGAAATTAACTAGTGGCCATTCCCTGGAACTGGAGCTGCAAATAGAAACCAAGTTGCATCTTTGGAAGGTAACAAATGCTACATTCCCCACACTCTGATGGGTTGATAGTCATATCTATTTCATATTGGTGGGTCCTTCTGAAATTTCAATGAATTCTCTTATAAGCACATAACCACAACAATGACTGCTTAAAAGCCCAGTACTTGAATTAAAGGCAATTCACTTTGAAACAAGGGCTATAACCCTGTAAAAAAGGTGATATGCAGAGATGAAATGTATTCTCAGAAGCAATTTGTGATTTCAGGAATACCAGCAGACTGTGATGAAACTCACTTTGAAAAGGTACGATAGAAAGCATTAATCTATCATCAGATTCAGGCGTTTTATAATGAAACAAAAAGTCAAATACAACTTGTTAATTTATTGAAGAGTTTAAATTACCTGAATTCTAAAGAGTGTTCCTAGGAAAGAACAAAGAGATTTGGGAGATTTGATTTTTAAAACCACTCTATAGTAAATTGAATATGGGTAAGAACATACACTATGCCTACTGAATGATGATCCGTACCTAGCCAAGCTGTTAAATTTCTTGCTGCGCCATGCTTTAGTTTGCCAAAGATACACTGATACAGAAGACTTGTGAGTACCACAGAATTAGAAGGAGGTACAATAGTGGAAGATATTTTGCCCCAACCAGAACCACTTTACCAACTTTTTTACCCTTTCCCCAGCTGCTGTGTTACTCCCTTTTCTGAAGAATTACCCATAATCAGGTACATGTGGCTAGAAAAGTCTGGCCCTCTTTCTCCAAGATTTCACTAACTCTCTGAAAAGATTGTGCTCCAAGTCTTTCCCTGTGAATATAACTTAGTATTCAACTGAGACCACATTTTTACTTAGCTTTTCCCCCTAGTTCCTATTTCTTATTGTTTCCCTCAAATACCTTTTCCCAGGGATGACCCCGCCACCCCCATTAAATCATTTGAATCTGGTTCCCAATCTCAGGCTTTGCTTTTAGGAAACACAATATAAAAGAGATACATACCAGGGCTTGCTGCATAGGCATATAGCCTAATAGGACCTGAGAAGACCCTGTGCTTGATTTGATGTTCTGCTGTTGTGTTAAAATTCTTGATTTTTGAACAAGGAGTCTCTTATTTCCATTTTTTGCTTGGTCTTGCTGATTTTAAACTCTAAAATCTTGAAAAATACTGTACAGTTCTACACATGGAACAAATCGAGATACCAACTAAGAGTTCAGAGTGTTGAAGTTTCCTTTTTTTAAGTTGGTTGATATTAGCGAAAACAAACAGTTTGAAATAGGCAGTACTCATAAAGAGAATGCACAAATCACAGAGACATAAGGTCTCTGTGACCTTTTTAGGACACCTGAAAAATTCAAAGAAATTCTTTGAATCTGCAAGAGTCAAGTTTTACCTGGCATCATTTTCCCAGCTCAAACGAAACATCCAAATTGTAGAAATTCTAAGGAGGGAGAGGCTGAGACTGGGAAGTTTGGATGGGGTCAGAGTCTGTGCTGCCTCCCACCATTAATATCATACAAAGATAGCTGTCTATTCCTTGTTATTTAAAGGAGCTTTATTCCAGCTCTGGAAATGTTCCATAAAAGGAAAGTCACAATTTTCAAGAGATGTAAACAGAGTAGAATTAACAGATCTTCCTGGAAGAAAAGTATCAATGTTGAGGCCAGGGTGAGAACTTTAACCAGAAATGAGAATTAACAAGCCCAACTTCAGTGAGCTTTGGGGAAAGGGTGCACTCACTACGAATGATTTTCATTCCATTTGGGAATTAGCATCATAGAGTATTCATACAAAATTATTAGCATGGCTCCCCCTCACTTTCTTGGGAATGTATACACTGAGAAAAGAAGCCCTGTTGACTTAATGAGGAAACGCATATTCATAAATTTACCAGAAAGATGAGGGGGAGAAACGCAGGACAATGAAATTTTGATTTATAAATTCTCTACTGGACTGCCAATATTTGTATCTATAACTGTTCTTATAGTCCAGGAATATAGAATTTACCTTATAAATATAGAATATAGAATATAGAATACCTTAATTTTACCAAGTGCATGTAAGTGTAGGAGAAAGACATTTGAAGATGCAGAGATATAAATAATCACTTTAAAAATTAAAATAAAAAGTATATATTTTTATTAAATACAACTAGTTTCATTTTGCTGTTGTAACAGAAATTATGGTTCATATGATTAAGTTTTACATAAAAGTTGAGTAAGATAGAAGCAAAAAAGAAGCTGTGAATTTCCATTTAATTAGAAGAGAGTAACCAAGGCCTGGACACTCACCAGGGTGCTGAACATTGAATGTCCTTTTGTCTAATTTTTCTCCAAAATCTGACTAAAATCACAGATATTTGAAGACAGGCTAAGGATCATGATGGACACCCATAAAGCCAACCTATGTGTCAAATTTAAGATTGCCTGGTTTAATGAAAAAATTGTGATATTTTCACCACTTACTAATTATAGTTAAGAGAATAATACCCCTATTTTGTAAGCTATCGTGAAGGTTACAGATAACATGCGCATATTCTGGCCCCATTCTGATACACAACATGAGCTCAGTAAAACAAACTCTGAGGTTCAGCACCGGAAAATTACATTCCTAAATCTCAATAGTTTTAATCCCCAGAGAAATGCTATCATTAAACTATATTTTCATATTTTGACATAAATCTTTATTAATAATTATCATTAAAAGTTTTCATAAGAAGTTTATATCTTTTGAAAAACTATAGTTGAAAACATTGTCCTTTATGTTTTATAATCTTTAACTCCATTTTAAAGATCCATGATAAAGTGCACTGAGTTTAGCATCAGAAAATGGTTTCCTATCTTTACTTGAATTTTATCAGTGAGAATAAGTGTTTCCTTTACTTTTGTCTTTCTTTTCAAAATATGCTTACCAGGGAACCTGGTACTAAACTAAATCTAATATTAGCTTTTGTCATTATTTTCAAGCTTGAATGGTTTTTGGGTTTTGCTTTATATTTTTATTTTAAGACTTATTTAAACTGTGTATACTACCACTACCAAACTATTACAAATCAACTGCTATTAATACAATACCATGACTATTACTATCTAGCATAAGACCGTAATTTGCCAGATACAGCTATATGTATTATTTCATTAAAATTTCATGACCACCAAATAATATGGTCAATATTCTTATCATCACCTTTAATTTAGCAGTGAGGAAACTAAGGCTCAAGAAATAAACTGGACCTGCACTGCCAGGGGGTGTTTGTCTGCGGAGCAGTGTGCAAGGCTACAGGGATATGGTCCACCGAGTGGCACACAGGGCTGCCCCGGGGAGTTGAACTGCCAGATAGCTAGGGCTCTCTCCCCACACGGATCCCACTAAGGCTATTACTGTGGCATTTCTTAAGTAACAATGATGTCTGCTTTGTTAAAATTCCCAGTGTTGCAGGTGCTCCGTTCTCTGTCATGGGGTACATGAGAGCATCTTCTCTTCCTGCTCCTTCCCTGGCCTTGGCAGGGCCAATGTGGAGATGGCTGCAGTGAAGTCAATCACTGTGTAGACCAGGCGTTCTGTACCTGAGAGCTCAGAATAGTATCAACTGCAGCAACCTGGGAATGGAAGTCAGCAGGGCCCTGCTGAGCTGCTATCTGGTGCAGTGTTACTGCAGTTTCCAAGCAGTTCCCTAATCAGTACAGAGGCCTGTGGTAGTGTTGGGGGCCTCATCACAGCTTGGGTCACAGTGTCCACAGGGGGAGGATGGATCCCCAGGATTCTCTTTTCTGTCCCTTCCTCACATGTGGATGCCTCCCCCAGGTACCTTCTGATCTTGGCATGTGGTTCCCCCTGTGTCCTTCTCCTTTATTCTGAGTGTCTCCCCTTGATTCTCTGATGATTTACAGTGCTCTCTCCAAGAAGGTACATGCATAGGTAGACATCTGCTTGAAAATTTAGATCTTCTCCTTGACAGCAGCCTGTGCGAGCTGCTTCTAGACCACCATCAGGGCCCCTCCTCTGCCACTTAATTTTTGTGTGTCTTGAAAGCTGCTATCACAGTTCAAGGAATTTTTGTTTTCATCCCATATTCATTAAGTTGGTATTTTCCTCTTTGATCACTCCAGATAAGGCACAGATTTGAGTATACACATAGTTTTCTAGACTTTCAGAGATAAATGTGATTTTATATTTAACCCTGGATTTCTAGATGTTACCTTTGGGTCAGAGTAGTTCATTGTTCAGCCAATGTTCCCACTTAATTGCTCTACATGAATGTACTGATAGATTTAGACAGCACGCTACAGCATGGATTTCTCCATGCTCTTTTCCAAATAAACACAGTCTTCTAGGACATAACTATGGAGCTTTCTGGCATCCTTGGTCTGGGCAGAAATTCTGCACCAGTACATAGGAGCTGGAGACAGGAACAACTCTACAAGCTGACATTGGAGAGTGTGGTATCCATGTTATTCCCATGAATAGCTTAAGAAAACTGCAGATCTAATAAGATTTATAACAATATAAAATAATGACCCTGTTCATATCTTTTGCCCACTTTTTAATGGGGTTGTTTGATTTTTTTTCTTGATGATTTGCTTGAGTTCTTTATAAATTCTGGTTATTAGCCTTTTTTGGGGATGTTTTGCATGTAAACATTTTCTCCCATTCTATAGTTTGTCTATTTTCCCTGTTGACTGTTTCCTCAGCTATGCAGAAGCTTTTTAAATTAATCAAGCCCTATTTATTTATTTTTGTTGTTGCTGTGATTGCCTTTGGGCTCTTCTTCATAAACTCTTTGCCTAGGCCAATATATATAAGATTTTTTCCAATGTTTTCTTCTAGAATTTTTATGGTTTCATGTCTTAAATTTAACTCTGTTATCTATGTTGAATTAATTTTTGTGAGTGGTGAGAGATATGGATACTGTTTCAATCTTCTATGTGTGGCTATCCAATTTTCCTAGCACAATTTTTTGAATAGAGATTCTTTTCCCCAGTGCATATTGATGTGTACTTTGTCAATGATCAGATGGAAATATGCAGATGGTTTTACATCTGGGTTCTCTGTTTTGTTCCATTGGTCTATGTCTTTATTCAAAAGAAGGTAGGCTAATGGCCAATAAACATATGAAAAAATGCTCAAGGTCACAAATGATCAGATAAATTCAAATCACAACTGCAATGCGATATAACCTAACCCCAGTGAAAATGGCTTTTATCAAATAGTCACAAAATAATAGATGTTGGCATGGATGTGGAGAGAAAGGAACATTTATACACTGTTGGTGGTACTGTAAACTAGTGCAACCTCTATGGGAAATAGTATGGAGATTCCTCCAAGAACTAAAAGAACTACCATTTGATCCATCAATTCCACTACTGGATATTTACCCAAAGGAAAGAAAGTCATTTTTACACACACACACACACACATGTTTTTATATGTTGTATATGTACATTTGTTATGAGAATTGACTCTCAATATTATGGAGGCTGAGAAGTTCCACCACCTGCTTCCTACAAGCTGGGGAACCAGGAAATATTCTGGTGTTATTTCATCCAAGTCTAAAGGCTAGGGGATCAGTGGAGGGGACTCACTGGTGTAAGTCCCACAGTTTGGAGGCCCAAGAACCAGGAGCTCCAATGTCAAAGGACAGAAAAAAGTGTATATCTCATCTCAAGAGGGGAGAGAGTAAATTGTTTCCTCTGCCTATTTGTTCTATTCTGGCCAAAATAGATTGGATGATACCTGCACACATTGGTAAAGACATATCTTCTTCATTTAGTCTACTGATTAAAATGCTAATCTTTTATGAGCACTCCTCACAAGCACACTCAGAAATAATATCTCCTAGTCTGTTTGACACATAAAATTAACCATCACATAAATGTCTCTCACTTTTATCACCATCTCCTTAATGTTGCCTACTTAGTCAAACTCATGATGTTCCCCCTTACTTAGACACCATCATCTAACTAATACTAATCTTCATCTAAATGGATTTTCTGTTGGAATTGTTGCCCTACACTTACACTTACCTAGTCATTCTGGACATTGTAGTAAAAATGGACATTTAAATGATTGTTCATATCTTTTCTTTTGCTGACCATTATCCTTAGGATAAATTCTATAATACTTTCCATTACTTGTAAGGTCCCACATGATTGAGAATCTACCTCCTCTCCTATCCCATTAATTTCTACATTCCTCAGTACAGTAAATAACTGTATTTACCATCATTTTGAGTATTAGAATGGCGACATGATCTCTTCTGAGCCACCTACATCTCAACCTCTTTTCTTTCTGTCAATATTCCTCTTCTCTTCCAAGCTAACCTCTGTTTTTCCTAGCATCTTTGCCTAAGAGTGACTTTCCCTTACCCAGCAGATTTACTTAACTCCTATCACTATATGCTCTTATAATTCTCTGCATTTCCTCTTCAATACTTGCAATTACATGTTTACATCTTTTTCTCTGCATTTATAATACACTCCACAAAGAAAATAATCATGTCTGTCATGTTCCTATCTATGTCTCCAGCATCTAGCATCTCTTGTAAACTCTGGGTATACACTATGGCATGTAGACTGAATAAAATAAGTATTTGTGAGTAGAGTCAATTTTATCACCATTGTCATTAGTAACAGATAAGAAAAAGTACTGGCACTATCAAGTCAAGTATCTAGTCATAACCAAAAGGCAGAAGGTAGGCAAACTAAAGAGGCCACAGAATTGTCAGTGGGTCTTTCCCTTGGAGTTTATCTACCTTCTTTTTCATGCTTGAGGCTCTTAACATTATATTTGCAAAATAAAATATTTTTAAACATTTTAAAGTAGAAGGGACATTCAGGGGACAAATTAAAGAAATAAGTGAATTGTAAATATTCATTCTGTAGTAGTTAGATGCTTTAGAAGGCTAAGAAAATTAAATTTTAGGATTTATTTCAAAGGCTAAGTTAAATGACATACGAGTAAACAAAACTTTAATTAAAAAGTATTGATTTTTAAAAATGAAAAGAGTTTGGTTGGTTCATATATTCAACAAGTTTTAAAATAAAGTTTTTATATTTATTTCCCATATTTTAAATTGACAAAACATATTAATATCTCTCCCCAAATCTACTATTGTTATTTTGTGAAAATCTTCTATTTTTTTTAGCAAGAAATACCATAATAGAAGTAAATCTAACATGACATAAGATTTAATCTGTATATTTTTATGATTGGCAGAGGTTGATGTATCAAACAATCCAATTAAATATATTGTATGCATAAGGGCCATCATTGTAAATATCTCTATTTTTTCTTCTTCAAGTCAAATAGACATGGATCTACTAGTGGCACATTCATGTATTTTTTTGTAATCTATACAAAATTTTATCATCTTCAGATAGTGATACTCTCTTAAAACTTCACTCTTTCAGAATCAGAGAGATGTTGGTCAAAGGCCAAAAAATTTATTTAGACAGGAGAGACAAGAATATATCTAACAGTAAATACAGTTAATAAAAATATAGCGTATATTTCAAAATTACAAAAAGACTAGATTTTAAATGCTGTCATAAAAAATAAATATGTGTGATTATGTATATGTTAGATATTTTGATTTAGTCATTCCACAATGTATACATATATTTCAATATGATTTTATACAACACAAACAAATATACTTTTTACTTATCAATGAAAAAAAAATTATGCTTTTCCCCTTTGAGAAAAAGTTGTTAGGTAGAGCAATGAAAATTTTTTAAATGATCAAAATTATTTAAATATATAATTTAGTTTTTAAAAAGATAACAACATAATTCATATTTTACATTTTCAACTACTGATGTTCTAGAATGACAAAATTTCCTAGGATCATTAGCACGTTTACTTTTGACATCTGAAATTTCTTGGAAAATTTATTTTTCACAGGCTTTTTCTCTCATCTTTTTAGCATATTTTATTTTTCCTTCAGAGATAATTATGTGATCCCTGTTGTACATGTATATGGAGCCCTAATCTAAGAAATAATTTTATTTATATTATTACATCCTTCTAAGAAAACAGAAATGACAAATCTTTCATATGTATATGTATACATTATATTAACAGTATAAAAATGTTAAGATAATAAACACCACATATACTCTAATAATACGGAACTAATCAATGGGCACACATAGGCTCAGAGAGATGTAAAGGTCACTGAAAATCAAGGATGTGGGATGGGAGAGGAAGGGAGAAGTAAAAACCTACCTGTTGGGTATAGTGAACACTATTCAGGTGATGGGCACACTAATACCCCTGACTTAAGCATTATAAGTGCTATCCTTATAACAAAATCATTTGAAAATAAAAAAGTGGTAAAATCAAAAAAAAAAATTCACTCCTGAATTTTCTTTATCATATGTGATTAAAATACTGCTGTTTCATTATTCAAAGCAGAACTTTAAAACTCATAGGCCTTTTCCAAATATTTTATTTGTGACAGTTTTGGGGGTTGCAATCTCATATTGAGAGCTTCTTCATAATTAGTGTTAAGTCCAGTTTATCTATATTATTTTATGAGCAGTAAAGTAGAAAAACACATTTAGTTAAGGAATAGAGGTCCACTTTTCAAAGGGATTGTAATTAATATTATTTTGGGATTTTTTTCTCCTTGAGTAATTTTGAATATCTATAGTTTATAGTATAGCACGAGAATTATTTACCTTCTTAGTTTTGAAATTGCCTCATAATAAACCATCACTTTAATAACATTGACATTCTCAATACTTAGTTGCTATTGTGGTAGACTTGTCCAAACCATTTGAAGTATATCTGGAAATTAACAGTGCTATTGATTGTAGCTCCATAAAATCATCTCTGCTGATGAATTAAGATAATAATAATTTTTTTAATTCTGGTTGACTTTTTAAACAATACATGGTATCATTGGTAGGAGATAATGTCTCATAAGATTTCAGAAAAGTAATGGAAATTAAAAAAAATGGAAATTGAATATTCATGTAATTGCCATCCAAATACATAGTCAATGTTTAATTATGAAGCATAATTTTTAGACTATTCCATGTTGCCATGTTCATTGTAGTAAAGATTTTCATTATGTATGTGTCAGTTATTCTTAGCTCACAGCCTAGATGATAGACATTAAAAGAAAAATGCATAATCTAGAAGTTAAATGTAATTTCGATTTTTGCTGTTGCTATGGCACAATCTGCTGGGTTAGTGCTGATGATTTAACAAGGGCAATTATTCTTTATCGAAAAGTACTTCTACATAATGTACATTGTTCTTTTTATGAACCAGTTATATGATTATAAGCAAGAACTAAACGGTATGCCATTGTGTATTTTATCTTTTATCATGGCATGCTGTAAAAAAGGAATAGCAATCACAGATGAAAACCATGTCCCTTTTGTTTTTGAAGGAACTAATAGCACCCTTTGGAGTTGCTAATTGGCAAAAATCTGCAACCACGGGCTTTCGAGGTACCGTTACCATGGAAAATTTGCTTTGAAGTTGGCACTTGAGAATATTTGATTTAATTTTCTTTCCAAGTTTAGGGAATGGATGAAAAACATTGTCATTCTTCAACAGACAAATCTTTCTCAAGAAGTCCAATAAATGACTGCCATCACATAGTTATGGACGTTTGTATAGGGGATAAGCCAGCTTATTACTAAAAAACTTTCTCGATGTTTTGTAGTTATTTCCTACCTACATTCTGTTGTTTTTAGTTTTATTTTTAATTTCTGTGGATGCATAACAATATATGTGCTTCATAAAAATATGAAAATAAAATTTGTAATGCTATTCTCTAATAGTGTATAAGGCTCAACAATAAAGTGAATCAAATTTCTCCAATATGGAAATATTAGCTATCTAGGTTGAAAACATAGTGCTTAATTGTTTGTGGTCTTATGAATGGAGAACATTTCACAAAGTATGTGACTATGTTCTAAGATTTATTTGAATACACTGGTCTTGTGCCTTTTTTGATTGTCATAAACAAAACAATAGGATTTATGGATAAAGGTTAAGATTTAAAATAGTATATTTATAATGAAAAGATAATTTAGATTTCTATTTAAGCAAAAACATAAATGTTAGATTCTTTAAATTTGCACTTATAGGGATATTATATAAAATATGTGAAGTAGATGTTCAAATCAAATAGACTCATAGCATACCACTGAATAAGCAGATAAAACGAGAGGTATGTCAACAAAGAAAATTCAGAAAAAGGCAAGAAAGATTTGAAAGAAAACAAAATGCGGTAATATAGTAACTCTAACGTAGTAATACAGAAAGGTAGACACTGAAGCACACTTTATGTGTTCTGTTTCCTTCTTTCCTTGCATAATAACACTTTTACGTTATTTCTCAAAAGTAACAAGCTAAGTAATAATTTGAAATTTATACAATGACTGTGTAAGTTATTAGACTAAGAGAATACACAAATTTGCAAATAGTTTTTTAAACAGAAGATGATATTTGTATAAAGAAAATAAATATAAGTAGGTTCAAAATATTCCTGATTTTATGATGCTTTGTAGCCCTGGATTAAAATATAGATTGCCTGATATTGATCAATTTCCTGGGGGAACTGAATCAACCTTATAAATGGAACAACCATTACTTAAGTCCTTTTCATCTTTTTTTTAATTTCAGTTTCTTGAAAATAGATAAAAACTGACATATACAAAGAAATACAATTTGATATTCATTCTTGTAGTTAACTTTTAAAAGAGCAAATATACAATGATATCCTAATATTTTTGTTAGTTTTTCTTATATATCTTTGTCTCTAATAGTATTACTTTTTCAAAAATAATATATTTATTAATGCTTCCATGTATTTCACAGAAACTATTTTAAATAATTAATTAAAGGGAATAATAATTCTTTTTGCATTGGACTTTCTGATCAGTAAAATTCTAACAAATAACAAATAAGTGGAAAAATTAAGAAAATTGATAAAAAGATTAGATAAGTGCTTTGCTTATTAAACCTCAAAGACAATAATGAAATAATAAAAGCAATTATATAGCATTAATCGAAAGCTTTTGAGAAACTAATAATTGTCTTTAGTGAAAGTAATAACGTAAAACAAGAACTTTGTGAGCAGGAATTATAAATTATTTATTTTTTATTCTCCAACATGGCTTCCTAGTAGGTTTTCCATAAACATTTTTGAAAATTACATCTTCTTAAACAACAGTAACATGAGCAATAATTTAAGAGTTAAAGGAATTTACTTCTAAAATATTTTCAGAGTATTTCAATGACTTTTATAAAATAAGTACAATTGAATCTTCATGCCATTATTTCCTAAAAACAATATTATAATAGATTAGACATCTTTTTATTCTGCAACCTGTTTAAGGTTAGCTTTCTAATCTATAATCTGAAGGAATAATTGTGTTTACAAGACTGGATTGCTGTGAGACTAAATGAGTTAATAGATCTAAAGGGCTTGGCACATAATTGTCATTTAGTAAATGTTTTTGTCTATGTACATATATAATATGAATAGTACAAAATACATATCAGGATGCACAGACTTTTTAAATTTTTCAGTTCTCACTAAGGATTAAGGTTTTAATTGCTTTAACCCTTCACAATATTTCAAAACTCTTTAACTTTCATTATTTAAGGTCCTCACAAAAATCCAGACATACATATGAAAGTTAATATTTTAATTATTTTTAAAGATTAGCTTATTGATAGTTTAAACAGTTATGCAAGATACTCAATTATACGGATCACAGCAACACAAAAATTTGAAAATACAGATTTCAAGTTCCATTGCTTTTATTCCATGATTACAACAGTGAAGATTAATAACATGTGCATATCTGGTAATTGGTATAAATTACAGTATAAAACCTAGGGAGATAGTGCTTTAATGTTCTCTGTGTATAAAAATGTTAACATAACTCATATTAAAAAATTTTAAATGAAAGTTCTAAACTATTAAAAATAGAATTTTTTTTTTAAATTTAAAAATACCAAAATAAGTTTAAAAACTAAACTTCTAGGCTGGTCATGGTGGCTAATGCCTGTAATCCTAACACTCTGGGTGGCCGAGGCAGGAGGATGACTTGAGCTCAAGAGTTTGAGACCAGCCTGAGCAAGAGCAAGATCCAGTCTCTACTAAGAAATAGAAAAATTAGCTGGGCATAATGGTGCGCTCCTATAGCTACTTGGGAGCTGAGACAGAAGGATGGCTTGAGCCCAGGAGTTTGAGGTTGCGGTGAGCTAGGTTGACGCCATGGCACTCTTCTCAGGGCAACAAAGTGAGACTCTGTCTCAAAAAATACAACAAAACAAAACAAACAAAAACATAAAAAACCCACTAAACCTCTAAATACATTTAATTATAAATTTATCAAGTGTTTTGGAACTGTTCAAATGGCACATATTTACTTCTTATTTTGCTAAAATATTGTCCAACAAATGATTTAAATAATAGTTCCTTGATTTGCCAAACATGTTGAAATCTGACTTTCAAAACCTAACTCATGTAACACTAATTGCTTATATATTTGTTACTGTAAGATTATATCTCATAAAAGTTGTGTTAATGTCAAAATGATTTGACTCATGTCTTCTTTAGGTTTTATAATCTTAAGGTTTATAGGAATAGTATGTAATAACCTTATATTGATAGTTTCTCAAGACAAAGCATACATTTAAAATTATTACTATTTTTTGTCTTTATGACTTTTTAGGCGTGGCTTTTACCAAATATAACACTAGTTTTCTTCCAAAGCTTCAAACACTAAGATTCAAAGAGCATAAAATAGCTTTAATGTATAACTTGAATTTTCCCAGACTTTAGTGTCTTTAACTCTTTGACTATAGATGGCATTCACATTGACATTGATGTCTCCATTTTCACTCATATAAATGATTTTCCTTAGATAACCAATATGTATTTAAGATTGTTTCATGTCCATATATATACATATACCTTACTGCATGTTAGTGGTTACAATGTATGTCATTATATTAATATATTATTGAATTTTTAGTACTTTCTTATATATACCCATAAATTAGATCTGAGTCTGAGTGTTTAATAATATGCCCAATGGTAACATATGATCATTAATGAGTTCAAATCTGCTGCATCCTGTGTTTCAGGAACAAATATTCTCCTACCTAGCTCTGGTATCCATCTATTCTATTTTGCACTGAAAGCTGCACACTGGACTCTCAGGAGACTTAGTCGGTCAGTGATAAACTTGGAGAGAATATTATTATTCCCTTCATGTAAGTATCAGCTAAAAAGAGCCCAAAGCAGTGATGCTTTCAGTAAACTTATAGTTTCTTAAACAAGAGAGGTCTAGACAATATAGATTTTCCTTCTAAGAAAATCTCTTTGCTTAATATTATTGCAGTGGACTTCAATGTCATATATCCCTAGCAAAGCTATTGAGATATTAGCTCTTGGCTTACATTTATTTTATAACATTGACAACATTAGATGTGATTCAACTTTTGTGCCACAGATTCCTGAAAATAAGTCTTTCTCTTACTATAGTCCCAGGCGTCCTCAAACTACAGCCTGCGGACCACATGAGGGTGTTTTTGCCTGTTTGTTTTTTTACTTCAAAATAAAAAGTGGATTTATGTGCAGTGTGCATAGGAATTTGTCCATAGTTTTTTTTAAACTATAGTCCGGCCCTCCACGGTCTGAGGGACAGTGAACTGGCCCCCTGTTTAAAATGTTTGAGGACCCCTGGCTAGGCACATGTGCATCACATTATACTCAGAAGCTTTGTCCCTCCTCATAAAAAATATTAAGGACTTATTTGTGAATTATGGTAATCATTTTTGGGTTTTAAATGTTTTTTAGTAATAAGATAACTTGTCAGTTTTGTGCCAATTGAGTTCTTTAGGGTCAGTTTCATAGCGTATGTCTAGCAATGTCTGAAGCCTCAGAGATGCAATGTGGTTTCCCTTCCATGAGGGTCCATTTGTATACATATGTATTAATGGCCAGGCCCATGACACAAATTAACTATGTAGGTCCAGGCTTGTTTAAATTCCACCGAAATGGGCTCAGCAATGGTTAATTTTCTGTGTCAACTTGGCTGAACCACAAGGTGCTCAGGTACTTGGTAAAATTTTATTCTGGGTGTTTCTGCAAGGGTGTTTTTGTATGGGATTAATATCTAAATCAGTGGACTTTTAATAAAGCAGAGAGCCCTCCAGAATGTGGGTGGTCTTCATCCAGTCAGTTGAAATTCAGAATATAGAACAAAATGACCAATTTCCTTTCAGCAAGAGATAATTTTCCAGAAGACTGCCTTTGGACTTCATCTGCATCATTGGCTCTTCCTGGTTCTACAGCAGACTGCTTTCCAATTTGGACTAGAACATAGGGTTTTCTTGGGTCTCCAGCCTGCTGACATACCTCCTATCCACCCCTTGCTGCAGATTTTGGACTTTCTTGAGTCCACAATAGTGTGAACCAATTCTTTACAGTAAATCTTGATCTATACATATACACATTCTTTTGGCTATGTTCTGTGGAAAACTCTGATAATACAGGCTTTGTTAATAAATATACTAGCTTTCTACCTCATGATATTGCGGTTACATAAAATGGAACACTATTTTTATATTTATTATTTATTTATAAAAGAAATATATAAATTTAAAACTTATTCACCTGTCAATATGGGTGAGTCTATGACAGGTGATGGACCAAGACACCTTTCTAGATGGCTGAACCAGAACTCTAAACTACAGATAGTAATGCATCAAGCTGAATTTATTGTTTAAAAGACTGAAAAACCACAAAACCACATCAAGCACTATTGATTTTCCTTAAGTGATGAAGAAGCTTTTAAGGGGATCTTACAACGAAGTATATTGTACAGGACTGTCCTCCATCAGTGTTGCTGAATTCTGAAAATTGGATACAGTTTGGGAGAACTAAGTAAATGGAGAGAACTTTAGGTTTAATAAAAGTAAAGTAAAGTTACCAAAGAATTGGTTCATGGGATATTAGAAAGGCAGCACAGACATTCAGCCTTTCTTCAGGGGAATGGTTGAAACTAGACATGCTATCAGATACTGTCATCAAAGGTAACAGAAAAAGGCTAAGATTGCACATGGATTGTCACACTTCACTACTCACCACACACAGGGGACATGGCCATCACCAATCATGTCCGTGTGCTCCAGAACTTCATCAGACATGTGTATGGCAAAAGCATCTCACACAAGACACTGCTTTACAAATACTGTCACTATGCTAAATGATCTGTCTCAACTTGCCATTACATATGCTCCCTCCTTCCTGATAGTTTATACATAATACCCAATACACTGCAGGGAGTTTATGTTTCCAAGAGCAATCATCAAGCCTAGTATCAGCCAGGCCATCTAAATGTAAATTCAAGATGTTAAAACTGTTATCTGATGATAACTTGAAGTTTAAAAAAAATTGTTTCAAGAACAAAAAGTCAAAAAAATAATCTTACTGGTGCTGGCAATTCCTTTGGTTCATGTATCTTTTCACATCTGTGATAGGTGGTTTGTAACATTCCAATTAAGAATTTGAATTATTGTTTCATTAATCCTTTAAAGGATGCTGAGGGAGACTTGGGAAAGAGAATAAAGCACATTTTTAGATTCTCACGTTATTCATCTGTCACACGTCAATATTCCTCCTGAAATTTTACCACAGTTATGATCTGGAAGTACTTATGTTAGATTCCTAGGGCTACCATAACAAAGTACCACAGACTGGGTGCCTTAAAACAACAGAAATTGATTATTTCACAGTTCTGGAGGCTAAAATCAAGAGTCCAAAATCAAGATGTTGGCAGGGCCACGCTCCCTTTGACATGTCTAGTGTTTCCTCTTCCTAGCTTCTGGGGTTTGCCAAGTACCTTGGCATGCCATGACTTGTAACTGCAGCATTTCAGTCTCTGCCTCTGTTGTCACATGGTCTTCTTCACTTGCATGCTTGTCTCTAACTGTTCTCCTTTTGTAAGCACACTACTCTAGTATGGCCTCATCTTAAATAATTACATACGTAACAACCCTATTTCCAACTAAGCTCACATCATGAAATACCAAAAGTTAGGATTTCAACATATCTTTTAAGGGTATACAATTCAACCGATAAGCAAACCTATTTATAAAGCTATTTAACAAAAATGGAACAAGGCAATTTATTTAGAAATAAGTAATAATTACCTACAGTAGAAACAATTTCATCTCTACGTACTTACCATGACCCTAAATACAAAAATGTTAAAGTGCTTTTTAAAATTAAACTGACTCATGCATTTTATTCAAATAAGTAAGTATTAATTTTAAGGAATTTTTAAGAATAGTAAATTTTTTCTATATATCACAAGTAGCAATTTTTGACTTATCAACCAAAAGCTATAAAGATTGGTTGACTTCTATGACACTGTTAAACATCTTTCATATATTAAAGATATTGAGAGTCTGCTACATATTAGGTGTTATGCTTTATAAGAACAATGAAATGGATACTATCTCTTAGTAGCCTCTTCTCTGAAAGCAAGATAAATGGATAAATACCAAAAATATAATAAATCAAATGTTATCATGTATATGTCAATACATACTAACATGATTAAAAGGAAAATAGCCACTGATTGACCCTCTTTCAATGTTGCAATTATAACTCCCATAAAGTAACCCCCATCAAATCTTAAATCTGAGAACCAATTCTAAGTAAATAGTTCATAATACAAGAGGAAAAGGTATAAGAAGAAATATGTTTATTGCTGAGTTATCATAGTGGAAAAACAAAATAATCTAAAACAGAAGTATAATTAAATTAATATAATACACTTACTTGGCCTAATTTTGCACATCAAAATATGTAACAGCATATAAAATTTGGAGAAAAACTACAGAAACTATAATTTTGGATTTTGCTGGCAAGATTATAGATATAGGTTTCTTTTTAAATTTTCTGAATACCTGTAACATTGGATTATCACCTATGTGCTTATAAATCATAAATTTAACAGCATATAAAATTTTATAACCACAAAATTTCAGAAATGTAATTTCTATTAAACATTATTGTATAAATTATTTTAAAATAAAATATGATATGCATTAGAGAAACTAGTGAAATAACAGTATATTCACAATATTTTAATCTTGCTCTGTTATTTCAGGATAATTTAGCAGTACATGTAATGATCATACTAGATCCTGGATAAGGATTATCTTCCACTAGCAGTAAGACTGAAAGAAATGGCATTGTCTGTGCAAAATAGTCCACTAATGAAAATATACTCGTTTTGAAGGTGAATATCTTGATACCATTTCCCTCTTATATTTTTGTTAATTAATGTCTAAATTATCCCACCCACTCAATATTATTAATAGTTCTTTCCTTAGTAATATACCTGAAGAAATAAAGGTGAACCATGATATCAACATGATAAATATTTAAGGTTGACATGTCACTTTGTATATTTATCCCATCATTCTTGATCTATTTATATATGATTCATTGTGCTGATATCTGTCTGTCTTGAAATGTCACCCTTCTTGTTTATCTTTGTAATGTAATTGGCAGGGGCATAACATGCTTTTATAACACCAAGAATACTTAATCATATTCTTTTGTGTGATACCATTAAAATATGCTAACTAAGGTGAATTTAAAGAAGAACATACAGACACTTTGAAAGGTTATGATCTATGACAATCCACAGCTTTAGAATTCTTTTAATTGAATTAATTGTTGCTCAAAAGAATCTGAGGAACAAAGAACACAATGAAGATTTTCATGGAAAAAAATTTGACCTTTCCAATATCAGTTCGTTGACTGGCAGATTATTCTATTTCTTTCACAGCAAAAGAATTTTTTAAAGGGAAAGGTAGAGATGATATTTGAAAAGATAAAAAATCTCTGAAAAAATGAAAATACCGCATATGATAGGATTCAGAAAAAATTAATAACATAAAACAGTTTGTGAACTTTTTTGTAATATTAACAATTATAATTTATTTATTCATTCTTTATATTAAGAATATTAAATTATATTATGTTCTTAATTTACATTAAGAATTTCAGTGATAGCTTCATTTTATCCAGTGATGTCACTGGTCTAAAAAGAGATTAATTTTTTTCTGTCATGTTTTTTTGCAATTCTAAATAACTATTTTATGAATTTATAATTTTTAACTCAGTTACCTTAATCTATATCTTCAACAGACATGTTTCCTAGACAATCACAAGGCAGAAATATAACTGCTCCACATGAAACCTGAGAACAGGATACTCAGAGGAAAGATTTTTTCAGGCTAAACTGCGCAGGAAAGGCTACACAAAAGAGGCAATAATCAAATTGAGTGGACTTGCTTATACTTCTATAAACACACTATACATTTTTATACTTCCTAAGGTTGGCAATGGCAATTGAATTCTACTTGGAATTTCTAACCTGCAATATATTGTATTCTGGTCAAACTCATATTCCTCTTTCAAAGGCTCAGGTGTCATCCTCTCTTTGAAGTTTTTTCTAACCTTTTCAGATCAAATTAGGGATCTTTTCTTTGAATTTTCCATTACCAATTACACACTGTAGCTCTAAAATAAAATTTACCTTACTCTGTGGTAATTTTTCTATGCTTACATCCATGACAGAATGAGCTTTTTCTGGTCAGGACCACTACTTTTGACACTATAATATCAGTGGTATAGAGACAGCATTCAAATACAATTTTAAAAAAAGAAACCAGTGCAAGAAAATTCACTTAATATTTAACAGAGCATTTTTTCTTTGTTTTTATTCCCTTACAATGTTGTTCACTGTGTATGCAAGTGAGAGTTTTTATTCTCAAAAATATATTTTAAATATCTGAGTTATATGAAGTAATTTGGTTGAACGACAGGAAAGGGAAATTCATAACACCCTATATTGGACCCAGAGTTTCCCCAAATCAGTAAACATCTTAGCTATAAAACCACGGAAGAGAATGAAGAGAGAGAACAATGAATGTTTCAAGAAGCATCCCAAATGCCAACATGGATTCTAATGCATGCTAAACGTACACTGACTGTTAGATCTTGATTTAGAAATGACAAAAGAAACAATAACCAAAGAGGGACAGTGAAAATCCATCTCGCATTTGGCATTTCCAACTAATGTTGATTCCTAGAGGCTAAACGATACTGTTGTCAAAAATAGTAATTGCAAAGTGCAAAAAAGAATGTTTTCTACATTTAATGTATCCTACATTTAGTAAGTATTAACAAAATGTCAATGAAAGTAGGTAAATGAAAAAAATATCTAAATATTTCTATTTTTATTGATGAATTACTTTGTTTCTTAGTGCCAGATGAAATGGTTACATCTTTTGATAGAATTGTTTTTTTAACCAATATTTTGATCCTGAATTTCTTAATTATCATTATCATAAAGGCCATTTGTCTTTTCCTAACAAAAAGCAGGATGGAATAATATCAGGGACAAGATGAAATAAAATATTCTGCAAATTAAGGAATAAATACCTAAACACGTCAAAAATCAAATAAACAAAGAAAACTCCACTCAAAGATCTCAGAGCAAATATATTATAATGGAGACCATATTTCTCAGCAGCTTAAGGTTCTGGGTATCTTATATCCAGATGCTTTTCTATAAGTTCTTCAGGCATAAAGAAATGATTACTAACAATAAATACATATTAGTGTTGGAATTTCAAAGGTAGTTCTGGAAACTTTAAAGAGAAATTCTTTTTATGATTAGCTTTAAAAATTAATCCAGTTGTGAGTAAATAATTCAAGTTGCCTTCTTCCCAGTGACAGCAACTGGCTGATGGAAAGCATTTATTTCTAAATGTTACTAAAAGAATGGAAATGCAAATTTTTAAATCAATAGTCTGTACCCTGGAATTGAAATTCCTTGAACTAGAAAGGGTGATTAATACAACATAATTTTGTAAAAGTCCATGAAATAAAGTTAATTGTAAACAGATGGCTTCTTTCTTCATATCTAAACATTGTTTTCATCTATGTACAATAAGGTATACTGGGCTCCAGCTCTTCCCTGCCCCAATTTAATGTAAAGACTTTTCAAATATAAAATGAAATATTATTGAAAATGATATCTATTTTTTAGCTTTGAGCAATTGATGGTGCTTTGTTGTGGTGTCTGCTGGAATTCTACTGCCATTATAGGGAACCTTTCCTGTAAGCTTCTCTAGATCTCTATTCTAAACAATCTGTTAGTGATGATAAATTCTGCAGGAGGGTCTATTCTGAGCCGTTAACTTCCTGTAAGGGGAATATGGGTGGGTTACCAGAAATACCATTGAAGCAGGGTGAGTGGAGGGTTGGATATTTGTCTTGAGAATTAAAAACTATGGAACACTTTTATACACAACTGATTTTTTAAAAAATAAACACATTTTTAAAGATGTTGAATTTTCCCCCCTTATTGGGAATTCTTAAAAATAAATTCATTCATGTTTTCCCCTGAAAAAAAAAATTAACCCAGTTGTGAAAATTTTATGAAAAATTTAGTCCAATGCCTAATTTTCACCATTTAGTATGCATTTATCAGACACTAATTTTAATAGCTTCTAAAAGTTTTTTTTCTTTTAGTAAAATAAGCTTTCATTTGTAATACAATCATCTGGATTTTATAGGTAGCAGTTTCTGATTTTGTTTGAATGAAAGCAATTTACTCTCTGTAGAGCATAAAAAAGATTTTATTTTGCTCTTTTTTGTCTTTATCCTTTTTAATATTTTATATATCACATGTTAGCTAATATACTAAGGCTTAGTACATACGAAGAACTGCATTAATACCCAGGGTGCAACTCACAGCAAGATATAAAATGAAGCTTGTAGGCACATCATTTTTTTTTTGAGGTTTTGATGAAAAAGAATCCCAGATATGTTAATAGCATTTTCAGATATCTGGGCATAATTTTGTGCAAAGTAAATCTTTATGGAAGTAAAAACCAGAAATAACATGCAGCACTTTTCAGGGATTCACTGCTATGATTCATTTGTTTCATAAGAAAAACCACCAGCGTCAATAAAATGTCAAAGCCCTTAAAACAATTCATTTCTACTTATCTCTTCATATTTAATAAATTATCACAAGTCACTGCCTGAAGTGATAAGATTTCTCAGTAGACACGTCACTTTTATTTTCCACAATCCACCACTCATTTATTTCTTTTGGTCAAGTAAGATTGGGCTAAATCAATGAGGGAATTCAATTAATAGAAAAAACAATGTATCTTCGGCTTTTGAATTATTTCTCTTATAATGTCATTTATGGAAGGTTTTGTGAATCCTTTGTTCCCAAGTTTATTTTGTGCAGCATAAGAGTAGCTGAATTCTGAGCATTATGTGATGCTTCAGTCAATAAGTAAAATAACTCATTTTTTATTAAGAAAACACTCATCACATGTTCAAGTTATTTTGGCACCTCTTTAGTTATTAAATATTTGTTTTCTAAATGGTAAGTTGATTTTCAAAATTCAAAGACCATTATTAGTTTTTACTTGTAAGCTTCCCTAAAAGTCATTTTATACATAATTTAAAGTCCACTAGTAGTTCTTTGATTAAAAGCATGAAGTTCCTTTGAATCATTTTATTAAACAGTCATTAATTTAAAATTTAAAACGCCCTAAGAATATTTTGTCCTTGGTTCTCATAAGTATTTTTAACTTCTTAAAATAAGCGCTAAAGGCAGAATATTCAATTTTACACCTTTGAATATGCATGCATTTCAGTAGGATAAATGTATATTTAAAAAAATGAAGCAGATTTTAAAAATGAATCAGACTGCCTTAGACTCTTAAAGATAACATACTTTTGTTTGATGTCTATTTTAGTAGCCATCCATTAAAATTCATGCTACTTTTTATATTATCTTTCATAGATAAAAATGTATGGTTGCCTTCTGTATTCTCAAACTTCATGAAATCAAAACTTGAGGGTTTATATTATAAAAGTGTTCTTATAAACACATCAGATATGATGTGACTATTATACACTGCATAACAGTTTAAACATGTTTAAAATTTTTGAACACATTAAACATTTGCAATGTATAAAATTTACAAATTGTAAAATAATGAAAAAAATCAAAACAGTACTTTGAATGAATCTGCCAAATTTTTATTTCAAAAGTTTTGATTGAATAACTGTAACTTTACAATATTATTTATATAAAGTTCACTGTGGTAGAATTCTGACATCCCACAAATCTATAAAATTTTATTTAGGATAACATTATTTGTTTTTAACCAAAAGCCCTATGAACTTTGAGTCTTGTACAGATACAACTGGGATAAAATTAAAAACAATAATATTTAATGTCAAAGTTACAAAATAAAAGTAATTCACTCAAATAAACTTACAGTAGTAACTTTATAATATTATCTAATGTGCTTAGTACTAAAATTAAAAAAAAAGTCAGACAAGTTGAATGTCAATGTATCATAAACTGTGCTATGACATACAGTGAATGGTTTAAAAATAACATGAACATTTTAAAAAGTAAATATATTTTCTTGTTATTTCAACAAGACTATCCTTACAATATGAGTGATAGAGTTAATAAAGCAATGTTTGCATGTGATATTTTACCCCAGATTCTGCATAGTTGTATTTGTTTCAGTATTATTTTTGTTATTTTTCCTTATTTAGAGGTTAAGTCAATAAAGATCACAGAGATTAAATAACTAGTCCGAAATCACCAAACTAGCGTGAGTAGTATCATTCAAGGAAGGCAGAGAATTTTAATAAGACACAACTAGCTTTAGATTCTTAACTATTATCTATAAAATAAATCTCCAGAAGGACAGGAGTCTTTGTTATATTGGTTTTTTGGTAATATCCGTATGCTTTGAGCAGCCCAAGCACAAGGGAGATACTCAAAAGAAATTTGTTGAATCACTGCACCTGTGCCTGTTGGGTATGTTAATTGCTTTCTCTGAACGTTAGAGTGAGGTAGTGACACCCACCTCATTGAGTTGTAAGAACTGAATAAGACAACACAGGAAATACACTCAGCACCGCTCTCTTAGCTGAGTTTGAAAACACTTGATACCTCGGTTTTGGATATACATTTTGATAGAAGATTCTTATTCTTATTTAAAGGCTTCATAAAAAAATAAATCTAGGCCCCAGGTCAGGCCAGAATAAGGTAAAATATTTGAGGTTTTTCATGGGTAACTTTCAAATTATAAAAGAAAATGTCTTTGCCTCCAATATAAGATGGATTCTAGTGAAATTCATGAATATTAATGATTTAACTACGTGAGAGGAATTGTTAAGTAGTTAACCAACATTAACTCTTAATTCTTCTCCTTTTACAATTTTTAATATCTACATTAAAAATGTAAAAAGAAAACAAGAAAATTAATTTTAAGCATGTCATTTAAACCATACATCTCTTAATAAATTATTATTTTAATATATAATCATTACAACGAAATCTTTCTTTAAATGTTTTACATTAGTTTTGGGCTTAGTCTTTGAAATACAGTGTGTATTTTCCTCTTAACAGCACATCTCAATTAAGATGTTAAATTCTTATGGGGAAATAGTTGACCTGCATTTAGACTTCATAAAATTTAGTTGAAAAATTAGATTCGCATACTCAGGGTGTTGCAAACATACTTACAAGTTTTCCAATAACTTAATGTATCATAAGTTTTAAATTTAAATGAAATTACTTAAAATTAAATACAATTCTGTTTATTGGTCATATTTCAAATGCTTTATCATGTGGATAATAGCTATCATACTGTAAAGTGCAGACATGATAACAAGTTGACTAACAAACAGGATGTTAAAGCTACATATTCTGAATGAATAAATAAATATGTGACCTTTTAAAAGATGTCTGTCATTTATTAACAATAAAACTAGAATTTATTCTTGTGTCCTTTTACATAAGCTATTTATACTAATATTTTCTGAAGAATAACAAAATTATTAATATCTCATCTGATTTATCAGCCTACAACTGTCAATCCTTCACCAAAGTGTACATATAAAAATAACTTATTAATGATTATATATCTGACTCTGTCCCTAAGGTAATTCAGAATTTTTTAACAGATGGAAACAGCATTTTCCATGTATGTATATGTGTGTGTGTGGTGTGTGTATGTCGGAAAATGCTTGCCCCCAAACTGAAAAGCTGAATTAAATGGCACATCACATAGGTATTCAGTTGTAGAATTAATCTGTGACACAAGAAAATGTGGATTCATGTTTGAATAAAAAGTAGTTTTTTTCAATTTGAGGGTTATCTATATCTGCAATAATTCAGTAGCAAATGCTACAGTAATTTATGAACATGGAAAAGTGAGCACATATTTTAAACTATCAAAAAGAAAAATGATGAGAGTTAATCCAGAAGGCACAACTAATTCATATTAATTATTTTAGACTGTGCCATTATTGATTATTGTACTCATGGTATTTTTGCATCTTGCACTCAATTGCAATGGTATCTAATTTGACATCTAGCCAAGTTTGATCTCTTTCTTCCTATCTTTGCCTTAACATCCTAAACATGTAATTCATTTGTTCTATTTTAACATCATATAAAGAATAAGTTTTGAAATTTCAATGAATAGAGTATATAGCTGCCATTGATTGACAAGTGAAGAATGAAATTATAAGATGTTTTCTTTATAGTTTGGTGAATTTGTTCAAATGTTGCCATCTGTATTTGCTGGAAAACCAAGAACAATATCCCAGCTACAAATTGATTCTGCCTGGTCACTCAGCTGGTGGACCATGGTGGTAATTTAGAAAGAGATGATTATTCATTTACTTACAAATTTTCTCATTCTTAGGCAAGTGAGCATTCCAAAGGCAATACAAGTACTCACAATTCTATGTGACAGTTCTAAAATAGTTCAAAATGGAACTCTTGTCTCTGAAGCTACTGACTTCAATAGGATCCAATTATATACCTTTCACTTTTTATAAAAGTCTGAGTGAAATTTTAAAGATCAATGTAATAACTTGTATGCAGGACAAAAGGAGGGTTAAAACTGTTATTTTAACAAAAGGTACAATAGTGAAAATGCTTATTTAAAAATTATAACTGATTGACAACTACTGTGAATAATTCCAGTGCTTAAAAGATATTATAAATTTCATATTTTTGAACCCCTCCTTGAATAGAATACTAAAGAATCTTGTTGGGATTTTTAAAAAATATGAACAACAATAGAACATATTGTATAATTAGAATCAGAATCCATGTCCTTTTCCTTAAGAGTTGAAGTAATCCCATTTGGAACTAAGATTTTGCAATAAATTTAATAATGTATTCATTCAGTCTTCACAGGTAATTTATAAATACTTGAAAAAATGAAAAAAATGAATTGAATTGAATAGATTATTATAAATTAAAACTTCTTTATTTTAATATTAAATAATATAAAAAGTAAAAGATAATTTAGTAAATTATTTACAATATAAATTTTAGATATGTGCATGTGTGGACGTGTATGTATATATATGTATATATGTATATATATAAAAATCTGGAGATATCTTTGCAAATCAATAAGGAACAAAAAACACTCCAGTTGAAAAAAAATGACAAAGAATGTGGGCAAATCTAATTTATGAATAATATACAAACAATAAAAGATATTTTCTGTCCCACCAATAACCAAAAGAAAGAAAAAATTAAAAGAATGAAATATACACACAAGGTTTCAGTTAGTGTACCATGAAATTGAAAAATTTTAAAGTTTTCTTGTATAACATTGTAATTCATCTGATTCTGTTGCCTCTAGCTAAAGGCAATTTAAGATTTATTTCTTATCTCTGTAAATTAAATTCTATTTTATATAATTTTATAAAAATGGTATCACATTGAATATTTTCTTTGGCTGCCTAACTTTTTTTACTCAGTATAATAATACTGCTATTCATCCATGTTATTGAATCATTTTATCTTATAGAACATATTTATATATTTGTATACATCATATATGGATATGTCATGTGAAAAATAGTATTTTATATGACTATATATACATATATATGTATATATTTAAATTTTCTCTTGTTATTGTCATTCCCTCTAGAGTGGAGTCTCAGTGGAGTTAGAAATTTTGTCAGTGCCATTAACTGTTATAATTTCAGTGTCTAACAGTGTTTGCAAAACAATAGACAATAAATACCTGTTAAAAGTTTCATCAATATCTGCACTTACAAAACTTTGTATCCATACCTAATATTTTTCTTAAGATATATTTCAAAATATGAAATTATAGATTTCAAAAGGCAGGACCAACTCTCCATTAACAGGTAATGTTAACAGGTAAGTGGATAAACAAAATATGATATTACCATAAAGCAGGGCTTTTGTATAACATTTGGAGGAGCTTAAGTAGATAAGTAACATGACATGTAATATTAAGATATTATGAGTTTGCTTTGAAGAATTTGTGTGTGGGATGTGTAAGAGATTATCTATGTATCTTTCATCTATTTGTGTATTTTTGATTGGAGAAACAGAAATATGCAGTTATAAGTATTTGTAAAAAACACCATAAAAGAAATATGACAATATTTTGACTGTTATTTTTTAGTTAATTAAAACAGTGCAATGATGGTATTTGTGCCTTTTTTTAACTTTCTTTTTCACTCTGTTTTATGTTCTTTTAATTTTCTATGGTGACAATCAGTTACTTTTATAATATGAAAATGCAGGCCATTTTAAATTAAGTTTACTCAAATATATAGTTATATTTACTTCCTCAGAAATTGAAAGTGTAACTGGTAATTATTTGAATTTAATTGGGAATAAAACATCTGGATAGGCTATCCACAAGATAAGGGATATAACTGGCCAATAAATAAGAAAAATGTTCAGTCTTCCTCATAATTTAAGAAGGACAAAATTAGATTAAATAACAATGAGCCACCATTTTAACCTACTGAATTGTTAACAATAAAATAAGTGTAATTCCTTTGCTGTTTGATTGCCATTACTATGACTTTTAAAATATTTATAATAATTATTAAGCTTATTAGAATATGGTCAGAAGAACAGGAAAATCATTTTCCAGCAATGTTTATAATACATTGCTTAGTAAAAAAAAAAAATATAAAAGCAAACACAATGTATGTGTAAGAAGATATTAATAGTTTCAATCTCCAATGAGACTACTGATTATTTCATTTTCTCATTCATGTTTTTATTATGTTTTGTCAAGTTTTTAAACTTCATATGGTCCAAACTAAAGAACAAAATCCTATCATTTATTTTAATATAATGAAATGCTGTGCTTCTTTCAGATTGCATTTATGGAAGCCCTTCAATATACTGCTTTAAGATTATTGCCATTTATTTTCAAGGCTTGAGTATCACTAAAAACTGATGCTATCTCAAATGATTTTCTTCTTTGTAGTTATATATTTCCGGCTTACAGATATTGTGAAACATTCTATTGTTCCCCTTTAAATTTTTTCTTCTATTTTCTAATCAGATTACCAATAGCTATCCTATTTCATGATTTCCTGAAAGTTATCCTTTCATTTTTCTCATCTATAAAATGGGACGAATGCTAGCACTATAAATGCAATAGAATGAATGTTAAAAATGCACTAGTTTTAATTACAACTAGCACTTATTGAATATGTATTTAATATCCAGAATGGAACTAAGTGCTTCACAAGGATTATTTCATTACACTACCAAATATTTTAGCTAGTAAATTCATTTTGCAGGTGAACATAATGCTATTTTAAAATTTTTTGTATTTTCCTGAAGTCAAACAGCCAATAAAATGTAAAACTGAGATTTTGTTTGGTTCTCAATGTGTAGTATTCACCCATTCAGTGTGGTAGTCATTTCTAGTGCTTCTTGAACTTCTTGGTTTGGAACTTTATTTTTTATGTACAGCATCATCATATAATTATTCATTCGATGAAAAAATATTAATAGTACTTTTATATAGAAAATAATAGACATTAAATTCTGCGTCATCTATTGATGGAAAATAACTTAAATTGGTCATTTAAAAATGTTACAATCCCTAATAAGCATTCAGAAGATAGGTTTTAGTAAATTCAACTTTCCTGAGACTCCAGTTTGGCTTGACATTATAAATATTTTGCAGCCTTCCTTTAATAGCTTATATTCCTTTAATAGCTTATATTCTTCATGTTTTGTAGTATTGACTTCAAAACACTTTATATTGAATAATTTATAATAATCATAAACATATTAATTTATAATAATTTATAAAATAGAACTTCAATATACAATTGAATATCTAGGACAGCACATAATCTCATTTTATAAATTGTGCCTATGAATATGAATATATACCCTCCTCAACAGAGATTTTTATTTTAAAGGGCAAACCTTTACAATATCTTTCAAGTTTTTCTCTTTCTTTCAAAATATTAATAACACTTCTATCAAAACAATATACTTTTCTATGGCTTTTACAGTTATTTTGCTTATTTATTTTTTGCTGACAATGTAATGGCATACCTTCAATTATACTGTAACTTTTCAAGACAGACAAGCACAGTCCTTTGTTATCTGTATACAGGCCAAACTCTGCACAGAGAGGACCTTTCTGGAAAGGTGCAGTTCATTTTCATTTGCACTTTTTAACAAGTTCACTTGATTTAGCAAACAGCAGGAAAGTCATGCTTTTAAAAACATTTTCTAGGTGTGTTTTAAAATCTCTAGAAAATCACCAAGGCATCATAAGGAACTTTTTTTCACCTTTTTAAATTTTAATCTTCAAACAGTTTCTGAAGAGGAAGGAAGGGGTTTGCATCTATGTGGAAGATAGCTTTTAACCAGTTTAATCAGTTTCAACTGTGGGATGTTTAAAATGAATTATATGTATCTCACTTATTGGGTTTATAATGAAATGATGACAGACCATTATGTATAATGGCTACTAAAAGCAGGGTCAAAATATAAAGCTGCTTTTTTAACATATAGTGCTATTTTTCTCACTAAGTAACCTGTAATAATACTATGTGAATCTTTGCTGTCATAAATTTATTATCATTTTTATGGTTATCTTACCAATATTTGAGGAGGCTTCTCTTTCTACATATTGTACCTAGTGATGAAAACCTTAATAATAATGCCTAAAAGTATAAAAAGGAAAAAGAAAAAAGTTGGAAGTTCAAAGAACATGACATTGATACCTGATTCTCAATTAGAAATGTAATAAAAAAAGTTCATTATGGTTAATTCTATTGAATTTATAATTCTTAATGTTGAATAAGTATGAATGAGGATTTCTGAAATAACCTCCCATGGTTTCTATTCAAGTAATGAAACTCACTGGAATAAAGAGACTAATCATATGGGAGATTTGTGAATTGATACTTTTATATGATTTAAAAAATATTTCTGCCTTGACTTCAAAGGAAAATTTAATTGCTTCCTCCACAACTACCATGTTTCTGGGGAAGTAAATGTATTTTTTTCAGGCACATACAAAGTAAAAATTCATATATATTCAACACTAGTGACAAGGATTAATAGAAAACAATTGTTTTATTTTTCAATAGGAACATATGAGCAATAACAGAGACTAGGATGAGAGTCCTAGGAGCCATCCAGTGCAATCTCTCTCTCTTTAAAGATGGGAAGAATATAGTGTAGAAATGAAGAATAATATTTAAAAGCCATGGATCTAGTGTGCTTTCCATTGGAGGTCCCCGAAACTCCATAGCAAAGAAAGAAAAAAAGAAATGAGCTTATTACCTACGTAACTTTATTAACGCATGTAAAGTAAGCTAATACTTATAAAGTGTGAAAGCCTTTATTTTATGTCAGACATGAAAAGCTTGTATTTTCCATTTTTCTTTTTTTAATCTTTTAGTATTTATTTTATTAGTATTATTTTGCCTATCAAGGAAAGTTTTGTCAGCTGTTTCACTAGAGTTCATAATATTATTCTTTTGTATATGAAGTTTTATATACAAAGTATCCTTATATGATTATATCAGCATTCTCTAGAGGACCAGAACAAGGGGCTGGGAGAGAGAGAAAGAGAGAAATTGAGATTGATTGATTTTAAAGAATTGGCTCACATGATTGTGGAAGCTGGCAAGTCCAAAACTGGGGGCAGACAGCAGCAGGCTAGAAAGTCAGACAGGCTTTCAATGTGACACTCTTAAGGCAGAATTCTTTCTTCTTTAGTAAACCTTAATTTTTACTCTTAAGGCCTTAAACTGATTGGATGAAGGCCACCCACATTATGGAGGGTAATCCGTTTTATTTAAAGTCAGATGATTGTAAATGTTAATCATGTTAACAAAATACCTTCACAATAACATTTAGACAATAAAATATACATTTTCAAATAAATTGCCAAACAGATTGACCAAAGCAACTGAAAAAGTTTCAACAATAATTTTTCTCCCAGCTATTTCCATATCCCAAATATACAAATCCTCTCCAAATGACATTTATTTAATTCTACGTGATGACATAGTTATGTGTCAGTGCAGTCCCAGGATTTTAAACTGACATAGATTTGTAGGACATATTTCATTCATTTAATCTCAGAATGAATAACATGGTATTATGCTCAGTATTATTTCATTTAAAAAATGCCTGGGTAAATGTGTTTTTTCTATAACTTTATCAATTACACCAACAACAAGGACTTCATGAGAGCCATTAGGAATCATGTCACTATTTCCTTTTATTCATACACTATTGTAACCTGTCCTTTTGTAGTTATTTTGACTTACTTTCCTGACCCTTGGGAAATAACTGCAATTACACTGAGGCACATTTTATTGATGATTGCATTTAAGTGAAGACATCTTTATTTGCAAAATTTATATTCTGGATTATAACTCTGCTTTATTCAATAAATTGTCACGTCTTCTCTATTCCATCTCTGAAATATATTCAATTTGTTTATCTTTCTCTCTCTTCACAGTGTCATCAAATTCAGGCTCTTAGATCTCTGGCTTAAATTTATAAGATCTATTTCTCATAAATTTTCCTGCCTTTAGAATATTTGCTTATATAATTTGTTCCCTAAAATGAAAATTATCTTCATAACATACACATGCAACCATTTATTCTTTCATTTAAAAAAATGAAATCACTCATCAACTAATAATCATTGCATGAGAAAGTACAGATTTTTAGCTAGACTTAAACTTTGTTCCCAAATTACCTCCTTTCCTATCTGACTTTTGAAGATCTACTCCCTACCTTAGCCCACTATTCAGTTAAGGTATAATTATTAAATAATTTTATTTATTTATATTGTATAACTGTTACGGTTTGGATATTTAACCCTCCAAATCTCATGTTGCAATTAGTTTCCCAGTGTTGGAGGTGGGGCCTCATGGAAGGTGTTAGGGACATGAGGACAGATCTCTCATGAATGGCCTGGTACCATTCTCTCCAGTAGTGAGTGCTCACTCTATTAGCTCCTGTGAGAGCTACTTATTAAAAGGAGTTTCACACCTACCACTCTTTCTCTTGCTTCCTCTCTTGCCACATGATATCAGCTCACCCTAGCTCCCCTCATCTTCTGCCATGAGTGGGAGAAATCAGAGCCCTTATCAAAAGCAGGTGCTGACTTCATGCTTCCTGTACAGCCTACGGAATAATGAATGAAATAAACCTCTTTTCTTTATAAATTATCCACCTTCAAGTATCCCTGTATAGCAATCCACAAATGGATATATATACATATATATATATGTGTGTGTGCGTGTGCGCATCTCTATCTATCTGTCTATCTATCTATCTATCTATCTGTCTATCTAGTGCAATGGTTAAATCAAGTTACTTTGCATGTCCATCACCAAACACTCTTATTTTTTCTGGTGAGAGCACTTAAGACTTAGCAATTTTCAAGTATATATTATTAAACTATAGTCACCATACTGTACAGTACATCTTCAAATTTATTAATTCTATTTAATTGAAACTGTACTTTTTGAGCAACGTCTCCCCATCCCCTTATTCCTCAGCCCCTGACAACCACCACTCCACTCTCTACTTCTCTGGATTCCACTTTTTTAGATTCCACATATAAATGAGATCATGCAATATTTGTCAGTCTGTGCCTAGTTCATTTCACTTAACATAATGTACTATAGGTTAATCCGTGTTGTCACAAATGACAGGATTCTCTTCCTTTTTAAGGCTGAATAGTATTTCTGTGCATGTGCCTGTGTGTGTGTATCTATACCATATTTTCTTTATGCATTCGTCCATCAGTGGATACTTAGGATGATTTTATATCTTGGCTATTATGAATAATGCTACAATGAACATGGAAGTGCAATTATCTTTTCTGCATATTGATTTCAATTTCTTAATTCCTTTGGATATATATACAGTAGTGAGATTCCTGGATCATATTGTAGTTCTATTTTTAATTTCTTGAGAAACTTCCACACCATTTTTCATACTGGCTGTACTAATTTACATTTTCACCAAGTGTACAAGGGTTGCTTTTCTGCATATCCTTGACAACATTTATGTTTTGTATTTTTGATAATAACCATTCTAACTGGTGTAAGGGGATATATCATTGTGGTTTTATTTTGTATTTCCCTGATGATTAGTGTTGTTGAACATTTTTCCATATGTTTATTGGCCATTTGTATATTTTCTTTTGTTAAGCTGTCCATGTATTTTGACCATTTTTGAATAAGGTTGTTTGTTTGTTTTTTCTTGCTTATTTTTTGAGTTCTTTGTAGACTCTGGATACTAGCCCTTAGAAACATAGGTAGGCCTAGGCAAAGGCAATTATCCTAAAGATATATAGATATAAATATGGGTATAGATATAGACATAAACTAAATGAGAAAATAGTCCCGATTAAGGGATATAGGGATTGTTTTCACATTTAGTTAATATCTACATCAACATCTATGTCTATATCCATATTCATATGTACATATTTTTTGATAAATACTTTTGCCTGTAGGCTTAGTAATGCTTCTATTCTAAAGAAACTTCCATCATATTTATTATATATTTAAATAACAAACTTTCAGACCATACATTAATTTTATTGCTCTACTTTAATTGCATTTAAATGATAATTTAATTATTATTTAAATTAGAAAGGGCTTGTAGCCAGTGAGATGCGGATGCAGTTTGACCTCAATATTTTCAACTTTAACTTTGGCGTGCCACAAATTTATCAACTTTAGAATGATTACTTCAATAACTATGGATTTTATGAGGGTTATTAGTACATGACATAAAACATATGAAGAATGGTCACTATTATTATAATTAGTTTTTTAAATTAATTAATTAATTAAATTTCAATACATTTAGAGGTTAAAAGTGTTTTTTGGTACATGGATGAATTGTATAAGGCTAAAGTCAGGACTTTTAATGTACATATTACCAGAATAGTATACTTGTACCAATAGGTAATTTTTTTTTTTCATCACCCGAACAGTGTTCACTGTACCGATAGGTAGGTTTTTAGCTCACTCCTCTCCCCCTTCTTGATTTCAAATGACTGTTACTTCTTTCTGTGACTTTGTGCCCATTGATTAGTTTCAAATTATTAGAGAGTACATGTGATGTTTGTTTTCCATTCCTGGGATACTTCACTTGGGATAATGGTCCCCTGTTCCATCTAAATTTCTGTAAAAGACATTAATTCATTCCTTTTTTATGGCAGAGTAGCACTACATGGTGGATGTGTGTGTATATATAGACATCTATGTCTACATGCATATTCATATGTACATATTTTCGGATAATATTTTTAGTTAAACCTGATCTGAGAGTCTGTACAATATGTTTTGTCATTAATTAGGTATTCCGACAATTTCATGTTGCAATTTATTTATCAAAAAATAACTAACATAACTAACTAACTAAACATAACTAACTAACTAAAAATAACTAACACAGCAGAAAGTATATTTAGTCTGGATCTCTATTTCTAGAAATTAAAATAAAATTATAAAAAGTAGATTGACGTCACCTTGCTGATTTGAAATGAAGTTTCAAACATTGCTCTCCTTTTGGATCATTTTAGATATTCTACTTTTCTTCTAATATATTAGTGTCTAAGAAGCATAAGGGACTTGGTATCCGTAAATTAAAATGTATAAATATTGCCACTCAAAATAAAATTAGTAAATTGTAAGATCTATTTAATTTTAAGCAAGTGTTAATTGCATGTATAAATATGTTTGTAAATTTGTCAAACATGCAGGAAACTTTTTGCTATTTTCTAGTATTGTTTAGCAAATTTTAAGTTAAATCATTCTGTTATTCTGTTTAAATATTCTGAAGAGTTTGTTAGAAATATTCTGAACCATTTAAGAAGGATGTAACTGCATAGTGATTTCAGTTTCATTCCAACATATTCATATATTTAAAACATTTGGATAACAACTCCCTTCCCAGTTGTTGAAGCAAGGGGTGTCATGTAGACTAAAATTAACTAGGGAAAAAGTTGAGCTTATTCATCACTTCCAATAAATGAAATGATAGACATAGAGTTTGTTAAAATACAGGAAGTGTGGTTGAAGAAAATACTATAAATCAGGAAAGCACAGTGATAAGAGCATATTTAGAATGTTGATGAAATTGGAATGTGTCTTGGGATATATAGTGAATATTCATTCACCCAAGAAAAACTCATCTAATCTCCATCTAATAATTCAGCATTCTAATTACAAGGCTAGACTTGAATTAATATGTTTACCAAGGATATGAATTTTAATTTTATCTAATCTCATCATAATTTGATCCAAAACATGAATGATTTTATTCTTCTACTGAAATACTTGAGAACTTTCTGCACTTACATAAATAAAAGCAAAGAGTTGAAAGATGACTTTAAGTTTTCTAACAAGTCTAGTCTCTTGGCATTGCTGTTAAGTCCTTACAAATTAATAATGTAAAAATCTATTTTTGAAATATTATAAAATACAGAGCTGAAACTTTTGTATTAATATTACTCCCTAATGAATGCATGTATTCTCTCATAATCCTTAGAGTGCTGTACAATTTTGTGAAATACTAGATTTAGCTAATTCTATGAACAATAAAACAAGCACTTTTAAGTAAGATTATGAGTAAATTAAAGCAAATCAAATAGACTTGATAAATAAGAAGAGAAAAAGTATCTCTGTAACAAGAAAATTAATCCCTTCTCAGTTTATATCATTATATCTTACAGACTTAGTGTTACCTTTAGAGGTAAATATTAAAAATATAAAATGGTTTTTATTTTTGACTGTAGTAGAACTCTATAAACCTGGATTCCAGCCACCTTTCCACCCCAAACTCAAAGATTTTTCCTAACATAAATATTTACATCATAAGAAAAAAATGCCCTCAAATATGTTCTCATAAACTGGCTGTTTAAGTCAGACTTTATCCCATCAGTATGAAATAAGCAAGCAATTCCCCAGGTCTGTGTCCTTCTAAATAATCCAAAATCATTGATTTAGCCCTCAGTAATTAAAATATTCCTAACTTTGGACAAGTAAGTCATTGTTATTTAAATGAGATTATTTTTATTTTGAAAGTAAATGAAACTGAGCAAGACTTTTTTGATATTATCACAAATAAGTAATATTCTAGATAAGAAGGAACACTTGAAAACAAAAGAAAACCTGAGTCAAATGTCTGTTTTACAATTAAGAGATCCTGCACTTACAGATACATAATGTTAAAATTTCCTAGATATTTAACTCCTTTTCCAAAATTATAATTTAAGTACTATTTTTATAAGTTGTTTTAATGACTTAATAAAATGTTACTTTTAAAATTATGTTGTAAACTGCAAATCATTATGTAACTAAACTATTTCTATAGTAAGGTATTATTCACAATTGAGTCCAAATTTCCCAAATAGAGTGGCTGATAGAATAAACACAAAAACATATACAGAAATTTCATGTGACGATCAAAACAAATTGATTAAAATTTTATTATATTTATGTGAATTTCATTTTTTGCTTAGTCTAGCTAAAGGCTTGTTGATTTTATTTATCTTTTCAAAAAAACAGGTCTTTGTTTCATTGATCTTTTGTATTGTGTTTTTAATCCCTATTTCATTTATTTCTGCTCTAATCTTAATTATTTCTTTTTTTCTACTTTATTATTACTTTTTTTCTGGTTTAAGTTTTTCTTTTTTTTCTAGCTTCTTTGGGTGTAAGATTAGGTCATTTATTTGAGATACCTCTACTTTTTTTGATGTAGGCATATATTGATAGGTATAAATGTCCCTCTTAAAACTTCTTTTGATGTATCCCATAGGTTTTGGTATATTGTGCTTCCATTTTCAATTGTCTCAAGAAATATTTAATTTCTCTTTTAATTTCTTCATTGGCTCATTGGTTGATCACGAGCATGTTGTTTAATTTTCATGTATTTGTACAGTTACCCAAGTTTCTCTTATTAGTAATTTCTAGTTCATTCCATTGTTGTCAGAAAAAAAAAAACAAACGTTAGTTATGATTTCAGTTTTTAAAAATTGTTAAGACTTGTTTGTGGTTTAACATATAGTTTATGCTGAAGGTTTCATGTGCTGTTGAGAAGAATGTATATTCTTCAGCTGTTGGGTGGAATGTTTTATAAATATCAATTAGTTTCATTTGGTTTAGAATGCAGTTTAACTCCAATGTTTCTTGGTTGATTTTCAACTTGAATGATCTAGGCATTGCTGAAGTTGTGTTGTTGAAGTCCCTTAGTATTATTGTATTGCAGTTGATCTCGCCATGTAGTTCTGCTAATACTTGCTTTCCATATTTTAGGTGCTCAAGTGTTGGGTGCATATATATTTACAATTGTTTTATCTTCCTGCTCTTTTGGTGTCTTTATCATTATAAAATGATTTTCTTTGTCTTTTTCAAAATAATTTTTGACTTCAAGTCTAATTGATTTCTTATAAATCTAGATACTTTTGTTCTTTTTCAGTTTCCATTTATGTAGAATATCTATTTCCATTCTTTTACTTTCAGTCTATATATGTCTTTATAAGTGAGGTGAGTTTCTGGTAGGCAGCATGGCAGCATATATGTGTCTTTGATTTTTTTTTAATTCATGCAGGCACTATGCATCTTTTCATTAGAGAATTAGTCTATTTACATTGAAGATTATAATTGTTAGGTAAAGACTTTTTACTGCCATTTTTTGTTTCTTTTCTGATTGTTTTGTAACTTCTCTCTTCCTTTCTTTCTTTCTTATTATCTTCCTTGTGGTTAAATGATATTCTTTGGTACTATGCTTTAATTCCTTGCTTATTGTTTTTAGTGTATCCATTCTGGTTTTCTAAATAATTTCTTATTGTTATGTAATAGATATATATAGTTTTGGGCCAGAAGTGATAATTTAATACATTCATATAATTTTTAAAGATCAAATCAGCATACTTGGGATATTCACCACCTTTAATATTTGGTTTTATAAGCTAGAAAAATTTGAATTATTTTCTTCTAGGTATTTTAGAATGTACAGCTAGTTATTGTAAATTGTAGTCTTATCTCTTCTATGAAACCATGTATTTGTACCCATTAATCAACTTCTCTTCATCTTCTCCTCCCCCCTACCTTGCTTTGTGATTACCAAGAGAGTTAAAAAATATCTTATAGTTTTAACATCCTCTAAGATCTGGCATGAGACAAGCATACTCATTTTCACCACTTTTATTCAACATAATATTAGAAGTTCTATCTAGAGCAATTACACAAGAGAAAGAAATGAAGGGCATCAAAACTGGAAAGAAGAAATTCAAATCATCTTTGTTTGTAGACCACATGATCAAATATATAGAAAACCCTGAAGACTCCATCAAAAAATTCTTAGAACTAGTAAATGAATTTAGTAAAGTTGTAGGACTCAAAAATCATAATACAAAAATTAATAGCCTTTATATATGCCAATTGCAAACCATCTGAAAAAGAAATCAAGAAAGCAATTTAATTTACAATGGCTAAAAAATAAAAACCCTAGGAATAAATTTCTGCAAGGAAGTGAAATATTTCTGCAATGAAACTATACAAGATTGATAAAAGAGGATACAAATATGTGGAAAGGTATCCTGTGTTCATGGATTGCAAAAATTAATATTGTTAGGATGTTCATATTATTACCCCAAGATGTCTACATATTTAATACAATCCCTATCAAAATACTAATAACATTCTTCACAGAAATAGAAAAAAATATTAAATTTCATATGGAAAGGCAAAAAATCTCAGATAACCAAAGCAATCTTGAGCAAAAAGAACAGGTTGGAGGTATTACATTCCCTGACTTCAAAGTATACCATAAAGCTGCAATAACCAAAATGGCATGTTTCTGGCATAAAAATAGATACATAGATACATGGAACAAAATAGAGAATCCAGAAATAAATCCATGCATTTACCTCCATCTCATTTTTGATAAGGCATCAAGGATGCATATTGGAGAAAGAACAGTCTCTTCAATAAAGGGTGCAGGGAAAACTAGATATTCAAATGCAGAAGAATAAAACTAGAACCACATCTCTCATGAAATACAAAAATTGACTCTAAGTAGACTAACGGCATAAATGTAAAACCTAAAACTATAAACATAGAAGAAATGCATCAAGTCCTTGGGTTGGGCAATGATTTTTCTTAATAAGACCTCAAAACAAGCACAGGCAACAAAGGCAAAAATAGACAAATGGGATTGCATCAAATTAAAAAGCTGCACAGCAGAAAAAAGAAAAAAAAAATCAAGAGTGAAAAGACAACCTAAAAAATGATAGGAAGTATTTGCAAAGTATGCATCTTGAAAGGGGTTAATATCCAAAATATATAGGGAACTCAATCAACTCAATGCCAAAAAAAAAAAAAATTAGAAAATGGGCAAAAGATCTGAATAAACAAATCTCAAACAGAAACATACAAATGGCCAATAGTTAATTAAAAATGCTCAGCATCACTAATCATCAGAGGAATGCAAATCAAAGCCACAATGAAATATCACCTCAACCTAGTTTGAATGGCCATTTTCAAAAAGACAAAAAGTAACAAATGCCGAGGCATTTGTTGAGATGAGATGTTGAGAAAGGGGAATTCTTACGCACTGTTGGTGGGAATGAAAATGAGTACAACAATTATGGAAAATGGTATGAAGTTTCCTTTAAAACTTACATATAGAACTACCATTTGATCTAGTAAAGCCACTACTGGGTATGTATCCAAAGGAAGTGGAATCAGTACATTGAAGAGATCTGTACTTCTATGTTTATTGAAGCGCTGTTCACAATAGCCAAGATATAGAATCAATCTAAATTAAATAACCATCTACAGATGAATAGATAAAGACAATGTAACACACACACACACACACACACACACACACACACACACACACACACACGCTATTTGGCCATAACAGAATGACAATAGAATGACATACCTGGAGGATAATATGGTGAGTGATATAAGCTGTGCACAGAAAGACAAACACCACATAATCTCACTCACATGTAGAATCTAAAAAGGTTGATTTCATAGAGGTATCAGTAAAATAATGGTTACCAGAGACTGGGGAGGAAACGGTGAAGGAGGTTTCAGGAGAGTTAGTTAAATGGCTACAGAGTTACAGTAAACAAGAAGAATAAGTTCTTATGTTCTATTACACAGTAGGATAATTATAGCTAATAACAAAGTATATATTTCCAGATAGCTAGAAGAGATCATTTTGAACATGATAACCATGAAGAAATGATAAATGTTTAAAGTGATGGATATGATAATTACTCTGATTTATTCATTATACAATATACACATACACTGAAACATCACAGTGTACCCCATAAATGAGTATAATTATTATCAATTATAAATTTTAAAAATTAATTTAAACATTTTATTATATATACTGAGCAGCAATGTTAATTGACAATGAAGGTGATCAAAATAAAGGATCAAATGTGAGAATAGTCATGTTATTGTTATAGGTATTGTTAACTCAGGGCAACATTTTTCTTTTGTGATTTATTCATCTAAACTTCATTATATTTCTTACTTGAAATTAAATCTTAAATCTTCTGCCTAACCATATTTTTCTTTCTATTAGCTCATTGAATGATTTAAAAATGCTGCTCAATAATTTATGAAATGGTGAAGACATTCTTAATTTGTAATTATTAATCATTTTTAAACTTTAGTATTTCTAGAAATTTCTTTCATCTATGCTTAAAGGTTATGTAAAAGATGTTAAAACCTTTCTGTCTCTGCACTTGAAACAAGTACTGCTCACAACAGGTACAAGCTGAAAAATAGCTATTTTATTGATAGGGCTTTACTCTATTATTGCACTATACAGACTAGTATAGCCAGCCTATTTAGATCAAGCATGCATTTTCATTATCAATAATTTAACAAAGTCTTATGCTTGAAATCAATCAAAAATTCAAATAGTATTCTAGAAAAATTTTTCTTTGCAAGAAATATCAGTTCTCCTAAAAATGTTTACAGTTGTTATGATATTTTAATCCCAAATTCTGTTTTGGACAAACTACCTGACCTGTCAGAGTCTGGTTTACATTGGGCCACCATAACATGTTTATACAAGTAACATAATTATATCCTGAACTCAGCTGCTGGCTGATTACATTTTCATTCATAACCCATCTTGACTGCTGTGCTCATTATTCTAGGTTAAAAAGGCTTTAGATAAAGAAAATCTTCATTTACTTATATAAAATGAAATCCGAGTTTTACCTTCTAACATCCATTAACCCATTCTTTACCTTACCCAATACTGGCATATGAAATCATTTTAATCTCATTGATACTCATTTTATACAAAGCAAAATATGTAAATAAAACAGTTTTAGGGCTTTTGAGATGTTACATGGTAACAGCAGTTTTAAGATGCTGTATCTATTCCTTTCTTACAAGGGGAAATTAATTTTCATTACTAGAGGTAGTACTACATAAACAAGAGCAAATTTTGTAATTTTACTTCCCATCTCTTCTCTTCCCACAAGATATCTTTTCATCAAAGTGACCGAGTAACAATCTCTATTGCCAGGATTTATTTTTTACCATTAACAGTGTAGTTTTCAAGGAAATGCTACATAATTTAGGAATTGAATACTTTCTAAGAAATAATTACTCATATTCCTATTCTGTCACAAATTATTGATACAAAATGTTAATTTACACATGCTATTTGAGACATTCAAAAAAATAGTTACTTGCTACTTTGGTTCTTAAATATATATTAAGGTCACCTCTTTCAGCTGACCTTAGTGGCTTGGTTAAATTTCACCTTGCATTATTACTATATGAATATGCAAATTGTCCTTTCAATTAGAATGGTTTAATATAGCTCCAGTTTCATGATGAAAATTACGCCACTTTTTTTAAAGTCATTAAACTTTATTAAGCATCAGTCTTGCTTTTGCTACTGGAATTTCATGGATTTACCTGTAAATCATATAACTGATAAATTGGGATGCAAAGCAGATATTTTGACGTAGCAGTTTTGTCTAAATGATCCTATGATAATGTGAAAGGACACTATCTTATAACCAAGTAGTATACACAAGAGGCATATATCACCCATATCCCTATTCTCATGTAAATTATGACATTTTTTAATTCTAAATGCCTATGTTGCTTATTATACAGGAATATGTTATTTATTTAATTGTAATAGTAAATGCTTTTACTTTTGTTAAAATTAGGCTAATTTCTAGAATGTTATGAATATAGTCTCCTCAAATCATTATATAAGAATCCCTTGTGTTGGTATTAAACATAGTGTATTTGAAGTTCAAATTTAACAGAATATATATATTCAGTCTGAAATGCATACCATGCCCAGTAGGAAAAAATATATGTAGATATTTACTGTAAATATCTTCATGTAAATATTCAAGTTTACTGAAATTATCTCACAAGAAAAACAGTACGATTTCTAAACAACCATTTTTAACCTTCTCCCCTTCCAAAGTGTTACACTACATAGCATCAAATCCAGTCCCTCTCTGCACACTCTAACACTACTGTCCTGCTGCCTCTATACTGCAATATTCTTTCATTTTCTCTTTATTTTCCCATGTACATTTGCCCACACAGTCTTACTTCTGCCCCTATTCAAATTCCCATTACTGGAGACCTCAATAGCTTTCCAGTCTCATTGACATGCCTCTTTCATCTACTATAGCTGGCTACTTACAGAGTAATCTTTCAGGATTGCTACATTTCTATTACAAAGCTGAGAGTACCAGATATTCTTTTGTTTTCCCACTTTATTCTTTTTTGTTTTAAGGAATGTGAGGGCTTAGACTTGTTTAGATACATTAAAGGGGGAAAACCCAATAGAATTCAAATAACTGAAAATATAAATGAGAAAGGTGATAATCAATGAAAGAAGATCCCAGAAGATAAGAAAGAAAAAATGCCATGCACTCTCATGGAAAATTAGCTTTGGGTAGGGGAGAATATGTGATAATATTGAATTTCACATAGAAAGGAAGGGGAGAAGCTCACATAAGATATTTTTGATCTTCTGAAGGAGATAGAAAAACCGATGTTCTCTTAGTAGTGAATAAAATATGATAGATTTTTGTTGACTTGCAAAAAATAAATCATTGGAGTGTATTTAAAGTCAGATATAGATTAATAAAATTATTGTGAAGATGCAATGGACACTCATTCCACTTTTAATTGGCCAATATGTCCTGAACAAATTGAATATGTCCTCCTTGCAGGAAAGGTAACAGTCAGAATAGCTGATTATCTGATACACACCAAAAAGCAAGACAAGTAAAGGATAGGGAGGAAGAGTAGCCTGTTAGTGTAGAGAGGGAATGTAGAAAAATAAAAACAAAAACAAAACCAAAGATAAGGCTCAATAGAACTGAAAGTCTGTTGTGAGGAAAACAAATAAGGAGAGATTTTGAAATTTAAATTAATGTGTTTCTGATAGGTTATGAGAGCTGGCTGTGACATAACTGGCTGTCAGAGAGTGGGTATGGGCCATTGAAGTCAAGGAGAGTGAGGAGCTTTGCATATCAGGGAGACCATATTGTACCTGCCAAGGATGAGTGCTGGGAATTTCAGTACCCTCCACCCCAGTGAGGCTGGGAGAAGTATTTGTAGGCTCCAGATATCTATAGACAATGTTCCATTCAGAAGCCTGAGAAATTTGGTGTGTATATGCAAGGTCCCTTTGTGGAATGTGCCCATGCTCAATTTGATTTCTCTTTTTTGTTTGTATACTCTCCACATTGTGATGGCTCTAGTCTATATGTAACCTAATTTTCCCTAACTCTTGGTAGATTGTAGGTAGTGATGGAGTCATATTTCCTGTATATATAAATTACAGTTCAGTTTCAAAGAATTGGTATGTCTATAGATAGTTTAAGCAAAAATTGATTATATAGGGAATTAATTGGATTACAGCATCATGAGAAAGAAGAAGATGCAGATTCAAGAATGAGCTCACAGTGAGCATACTACCAAGGCCACATTACAATATTGGACAGAAATGTCACCTCTCCCCTGTAAGAATCAGAAATCCTAAGCTCATTCTGGAAAATGAGAACACTGCTATTAGGTTTATAACTAGATCGGTTCTGCCTCACATTTCACTTCTCATCTTACTGTATTTGATTGCACAATCTCTACCTGCAATTTCAGGGACACAGGAATCCAGGAAAGATAATATTAAGCATTGAAGCCTGTCCAGAGGAAAAAAGATTTTAGAAGGAGGTTGACATTGATATTGAACAACTCTATGACATAATTTAAATTTCAATAACCTTCACCCTCAATTGCTATTTAAATTCTCTAACACTCTAAAGAATTCCCAATGAGCATTTCTATAAGAAATCCATCTGGCACTTCTATTTTCTCTTAGGTAGTCCAAGTCTTCTCTGAAATTGCTGCTTCTTTCCAACTCAATGGTGGTACAAAGGCTTTGCAGTAAATAAGTCTCAAAGAAATACAGTTATTTGCATTTTTTTGCTCCCTGAACAAAATATTTCACAGACATCTCTCCAGCAGAGAAACCTAGGAACCTATTTCCTTGTGGTTAGGCTAGGGATGGAAGTTGATGATAGCACTATGCTGCATTCAGCCTCATTACCCCATTTCTGTGTTTAAGGTATTCCTTCTGACTTCGAGCTCATTATACTTGGCTACTTCTTGACTTAGAATAACTATTCCAGGAGTTACATCAGAGTACATGTGTGTATACATATAATATATATATATGTGTGTGTGTATTTACATACACTCTTATATACATATATATTCTTATATAGTTATATATAAGTGGTACTTATATATATATAAAAGTTTATATAGAGAGTTTATTTATATATGTATAAACTTCATTTATGTACTTTATAAAAGTATAAAGAACCCTGGAACACTGAAGATATAAAAATAAAGTATGTAAATTATGTGCTTTATTTAAAGAATATATAATGTATTTATATGAAGTTTATATACTAATACATAAACTACAACTTTAGGAACACAGGAATCCAGGAAAGGTAGTATTTAGCATTCCAGCCTGTCTTTATTTTTTGTATAAAATTTATATCTGTTTAGCTTACTTTATAAACTTTATATACACATATATAAAGTTTATATGCATATATATGTATAGATATATAAGTTCTGGCAAACCTACCCTGCCAGTGTGCCAGACATTCCTAGAAATGTGATTTCCATGTGACCTCAAGCTAAGAACCCAAATACACATGATGTATGGCTTCCTTTTTCCTCAATATTCCATTCCTTTGCTCTTTTCATATCAACCCTATCAACTTCTTAAACCAGGCTTTCAATATCCGTACATTTATGTTTCCTGTTTTTGTTTTCAGTCTGTTTCAATCAGAAAGACTTGAATCACAAAGAAACCATGTGGTCATCAGGCTGGACAAAAGGAGGTCATTGGTTAAAGTGCTGTAACACCCAGGAAACTGTAAACATGGAGGAAATGCCAAATTTGGGAGAAGGAGGCATTCCATACCCTCAGGAGTCCCAACATGCAGTACAGAAGTTCATTTCATCTCTATTACTAACTCTCCACCCTTCAAAGAGAAATGAACAAAAGCATAGAAAACCTAAAAGGAAACTTTCCTCTCACAGGGGAAGTCAGAATGTGTGTTTTGTATTCCTTTTGTTTTCCTTTATCAGGCAAAGAAGCAATTAAGCAGGTGAGAGACAACCCCATGGAAATATGAAAAGTAGAGAAAATCTGTCTAAAACATCTGTTTAAAAATTCTGAAGTCAGAAGATTAGAGGTTGATAAAGAGAAATAGTCTCTGCAATAGGTTTCACACCTGCTCACTGAATCCCCTAACGCTCTGTGCTGCGTGGTGTTCTCCAAACCATGGATAAGTCTGTCAATCAGAAAATCATTTAAATGAGGCCAAAACACCTTGTGATAAAAACAACAGTAATGAAAACTACAAGAGACCACAGCACTCTAGAACATCAAAAATATAAAAATAATGAAGAAGCACAGATTTTAATTTATGACTTTTGCAGTCCTGACTTGGGTATACCTTCTTTTGCTAATTTATTTTCAACAGAAAACACATGTTGTTTTTCTATTGCGACTTTTTTTCCCCTTTCTCTCTTGAACTTTTTACTAGGATTTATTCCTAGGTTTATAAACAGAAACTGTAACAGTATTATATTCTTTTTGTCATGATCATTTTTTACTCTTTCGTTCTATGAATTTGGCCTGCTGGCTTATGTGTAATTATTATTTCAAACAAAGTAGCTAGAGCTGTAAAATGTTCAGCTTTCAAAATTAATTTATATTTTAAAATTATTTATTATATGAGTTTTAAAGACAACTTATAAATTAAAATTTGCAGAGTTTAATATTTTTTTGATAAATTGTCTATAAAATACCATTTATGTTCATGTGACAGTTTTACTTATTTATATTTTCCATGTTAGCATTAATGATAGTTTATATTTTTATAACTGCTGCTTGTGAGAAAAAAATACAAAATTATGTTTAAAGATTTTTCTAACATTGTAACTGCTTTGACTGTTTTAACACTATTCAAGTGTTGTTTTCAGATATTGTTGATAAATGCTGTCCAAGTAACATATAAAAACAGAAAATCTGTCCTATCAACCCCTGAAAATGTAATAAAATTAAACTTTGAGTTTCATATTTGATTATGTAAATAATTTTAACAATTTTCTTATTAAAATGGTATATATACATTTAAACAAATTCTAAATTGATAGCATTCGTGGCTTATGTTTCAAATATGAAAAAGCAAGAACAGAAAACAGAAAAACAGCTTACATTTAAGCATAAATTATTTCATGTTGTCTTAGTTGTTTTAGTTGTTGAGACTATAAAAGATTGTTGTCTTATATTTTTGAATTTTAAAAGTGTCAATTTCTAGGCCGGGCCCGGGGGCTCATGCCTGTAATCCTAGCACTCTGGGATGCCGAGGCGGGAGGATCACTCAAGGTCAGGAGTTCGAAACCAGCCTAAAGAAGAGCGAGACCCCGTCTCTACTAAAAATAGAAATAAATTAATTGGCCAACTAAAAACATACACAGAAAAATGTGGCCGGGTATGGTGGCGCATGCCTGTAGTCCCAGCTACTCTGGAGGCTGAGGCAGAAGGATCACTTGAGCCCAGGAGTTTGAGGTTGCTGTAAACTAGGCTGACGCCACGGCACTCTAGCCTGAGCAATAGAGTGAGACTCTGTCTCGAAAAAAAAAGAAATACTCTAGAGGCCAATGATTAAAAGAAAGAAAGAAAAGCCAAGACCTTCTCCTTAGGATGCATGCCCACTCACAGGGAAATAAGTCATGTACGTTAATAATGAATACAAGATAGTAAGGGTTGTGTTCTGG